>JALIZH010019436.1:0-21333 GCA_030522465.1 Rhipicephalus appendiculatus | reverse complement strand
GAACAGGAAAGAAAGAAGGGAGGAAAAAAAGGAAAAAAAACAGAAAACCCGAGAGAAACAAAAGAGGCTGCCCAGCTCCGCACTTCCTTCAGGCTTGGCACCACTAGGGCGAAGCTGCCTGAATTTTTCATATTTGTGTTCGTTTGTAACCATAGCTTTCAAGACTAAAGCCTTAAGTGTCTCGATGAGCAGTTTTTTTAGTGAAACACGGCAGGCTAATGAAGTGGTACGCGAACCCACTGACCTACGCCACTAATGACGTCGTGTTGTGACGTCACTAATGACTTCAGATGGCAGAAAGTTTGTGACGCCATGACAGCATCGTCCCGTCGCATGATGACGCCATCACATGGCTTCATCGCTTGGTCAAAGGTGGTCTGACCCCGGAATCAGTGCAACACTACGTTGAATGCAGAAAGCTTCAATGCTGGTGGAAGAATGCAATCAACTCATAACTTCAAGGTAAATAATTACGTGTCTCTGACACTGCGGCTCGTTATGTCTGGCAAGAAGACTGGGTAACGATTCTTGATGTGTCCACCTTGTGGACTATCTACTTTGGCCGCTACTGATTGGCTGGATCTCGTCGAGCAGCGCGCCTCCTGTTTCCGGTCCTTCTTCCGCAACGTCATTTTAACGTCCCGAAGCTTTCACAACTCTTGACACAAATGAGAGGGACGGAATACGTTTCACCGCAACGAAGGCTGCCCCCCAGAGATCCTCTTTTGGACGCACATCTCGGAGGCTGTGCATCAACTCTAATCACGTTAGCCCTCGAATTAGGTTTAACGCGACCACCCGCCTAACGTACCTGGAAGGTCGGTACGCATTCTCTGCATCGTTCTCAAACACTTGAACTCGTCCATACGCAAGTTCAAACTTGACAGGTTTGTTTAAATGACCTATTACTGTACATTTCGTCCACTTTCTTTTGCTTTACGCTGGGAATGTGCTGGCGGGTTCGGTGCATCGAGGTGGTCAAGAGTGCCACGATGTCACGGTTCGCCGCTTTTTCGAGTAACTGAATGCGCTCCGCCGAAGTGGACATGTCAACAATGTGGACACATTGAGGAAAGCTCCCCTCGTCACCGATGATGTAACTTAACGCATTACCAAGTATGCAGAAGGCTTTCGCCTTCAAGTGTTACTGAGTTAAACATGCTGCCGACCTTTATTTTCACGCGCTCCCTGTACTCGCGCTGTCTTTAAATTTTTTTCCCAACCATTTCACCTCAGTGCTTCAAATCGCCGCACGTCTTTGTTGACCGTGTTGACAGCACGGTCGTCTCTGCGACTTTTACGACAACGCAGCCGACATCAATCTCAATCAGTTCCTCTCGCTAAACCCCGTGCGTCCCATCCACTAAACCTCAAGACAGCCGGAAATGAAAAAAGGAAATGCGCACACCATCAGTGTCGTGCGCGTGTAATTGAGCTATGGACACAAGCGTAAAGAGAGGAAGGAAAGAAAACGAAGACATACTGGTACGATCCAGAAAACAAAACAGACTCGTTTTTCTAGGTCTCAAAGGTAAAATTTGGCAGTTTTGTATGGCTTTTTCGTCCGTCTATAAGAGCTGCAGGCTGTTATAGATGCAATGTACGTTTACGATTGAAAGTGATATGTCACGTCATGACGTCATCATGTGATTTCACAAATTTTGGTGACCTCTTAAATCATTGTGACGTTATCTGATGGCGTCGTCACATGACTTTTTGCGTCACTCGTGTTAACGCCGACGCCGCCGATAGCCAATTTTCGCTTGTGATCAGGCGTCTAAGGCTTCCGCCTTACAAAGGCGTACCCATGACACAGGCATGCATGAAGGCACGAGAAAAAAAACACAAAGAAACATGGCCTTGACGTTGTACTCCATTCCGCGACACATAGCAGAAACTTATTCGCGGTAGCTTTTTGTATTATTTGTTCTGAATCCTTTTCTGATCGCGCCTTATCGCGAACGTGAAGCGATTTCACCGGAGACACTGTTCGGCTTACCGTAAGCGCATTACGCGTGCTTCCATCTATTCTGCTTCTCCTCTGAAGCGTTGTCAGTGCGTGGACATGACATGATAAATGTACTACCGCTATGTAATGACCGAAAGAAAAGAAAGAAAGCTCAACGCCGAAACCAGCCCGATGTCTCTGGCCACTCTAAGACCTCTAAATTGACTGCAACTTCTCTTTTGATTTTATGTGATGTTCTCAGCGTTCTTCCATCCTTTACCATCAAGCCATTCTGGTTCTGCTCTCCATCCCTCATCTTCTTTCCTGCATTCACTAAGTAAAATTGCTTCTTAACAAACTATTTTTGCGTTCGTGGAAAACTAAAGGGGATTTTGTTCTTGTTTAACTATAATCGAACTTCCTCAAAGACCATAGGTGACAGGGCAAAAAAAAATATAAAAAACAGAAATCGTTCCGCCTCTCAGAAGTTTGCGACGGCAAATAACTCCTCTCTACTTTTTTCCGCCAAAGTGGAACAGTTTGTAATGGTAAGCAACTTTTCCTTTAACGGATGGTTTCAAGTTTAATCATCTTAGAATCGAAATGCCCCGAGGCATAGCAGTATTTGCGCGGAAGTACTCGTGTTCTTTACGGCGTTCTAGCGTGCTTTGTTCTTGCAATAGAAGCAAGGATGCGGAGACTATAATCCTGTTAATCTCACTAAAGTGGTGCCCGCACTATTATTCACTTCCAGCGATGACGCAAAGTATGAGCATACGTCATTTATTTACTGTTCAGCTTCATTTAACATAAGCAGTGAAATTTGCAGTGAAAGCACTTCAAGATTTCTGCATTTTTTAAAGAATTCTGGCATTTCCGATTAATTTTGGCTGGACTAGATCACGTGTTTCTCGGATTTGTATACCATAAACATTTGTTAACAGCGATAACATTTAGATAACTTTTACTTTCCGGACGCAAGAGATTGTTGTCGTTGTTTTTTTTGTTGTTTTTTTTTATTTCTTCTCCTTTGCTATATCAGATAAGTAAAAAGCAGTGCCCATTAGCTGCAAACCATGGCAGCTACCCCTGCATTATTACTCACCAGAGTAAAAGCAAAAAAAAAAAATAAAAACACAATTTTTGCTGGTGCAAAAAAAGTACCCGGGTTAAAGCTATTATTTGTGGTTGACTGAAGAGCATATGATCCCATTCTAACAATGTTGTCGGCTTCTATGCATGCCCACACTAAATTTTCTTGTCTCTATGACAGCTGACTTTATGAAGTTCATTCCCATCTTTCAGCTTTAAAATATTTTTGTATGGACAGGCTTGCTTTCTTCCTGAAAAGAAAAACGAAAAAAGGAACACTGCAAACATAATTTACAGCGTATTACGTGTAACAAGAACTGCACTCAAAAGTAGCGATCGAATGCTCTTTAAGCCGCACTTGGGACTTTCTGTGAGTGTATTTTAGCCACAGAAAAAAAAAAAAGAAAGAACAATAACTAAATAGAGAAATGCTTCGTAAGTTAAGTTTCGAAAAATGAGGATAGTCAGCGCTCGAGACACGAGCATGTTAATTGACGCGCGCGTACCTCGCTTCTGTGGCGAACTTCCGGCATCTCGCGTGCATCACAGGAAAGGAAAATTTACGCGCGTGGACAGACTTTTGTCTATTTAGCACTTCGGTAGGCCGGCCTTGCTGGTTTAGCATTTTTCACGTAGTGATCCCTTTCTTGGGCATTATCAGCTTCTCGATATATTCTCGGTGTAGCGCCATTAACTACACTGCATTGTTTAATTGGAAGAAAAGTACAGAACAGAACAATCTTAGCGCACGAGTTAACACACGGAGATTTGTAGGCGTTCCGTAACAGGAGTATCAATATCGAGCTGGTGCTTATCGTCGCTGAAGGCTAGCACGTAAAACAAAAATAACTAACCACTTGTGTTTCAAGTAAAACAAGAGAGAGAGACTGCGAAGCAATGAAAGGCAGGGAGTTTAGCCAGATGGACGTCTGGTTTGTTACGAAAGTAAAATAAAATTTGGCTAAAACATATGTGCAATACGATTGCTTGTGCTGCAGACCACGAAAATGAGGCAATGTCGTTTTGTGGATATGGAAGAGCAAACACGAACGAACAGCTATGTAGTATGCATTGATGGAAATTAGCGTGCCCCGAGAGAAGTTCACATGTACTAACGTCAAAAACTTGCGCTATAATTTGTTCATTACATTGTATTTTTTTATGCAACAGGATAAACGGTATGGCTCCGGGCGCGTTGACTAATCTTTTATGCCCACAGCACAACATATTTAGGACGAGATACACTTAAAGTAAGCGCGTAAAGAAACGTAATTACGCATAGGATTTTCCAAGCTCCTAATTCCAGAATAGCCGTGCGCTTGAGTGCTTACGGTACCAGACAGACTGATTGTCCTACTCGTGCGTTGCGTAACGAGCAAAGAGGATTTCACCAATAAGCAGTTAAGCCGTCTCCTATACGTTCCTATTCTTCTGTCTCCGTTGTGGAAAGAAAAGAAAATTACCTGAAGCAGTATACCAGAGAACAGGGATTGTGTAAGTCCACTTTGGTTGAGCAGTGCCCATGAATTGATTTCTGGAGGACTCAGAAAAGGAAGCTGTCACGGCCAGTACAGCCAAATTACAATTAATGCGATTGATCATTCTGATGGATTTTAGAAGAAAAAGAAAAAATTATCATTGCATAGCGTCGACATTGTCATGGCTGTCGCTATACCATTGCTTATCTACGAGCCAAACCTAAGCATCGATCGAAACTTATCAGCAGTGCCTCGCCGATTTCCCAGGCTCTGAACTTCCCACTTTGGCAATGAAGCTAGGGTGTCATAATAGTTTCAATGAAGCGAACATAGTGTAGTGCAGAATAGTGAAAAGATAGAGTTGGAGAAAAGATGGTTTCCAAAAGATAAAAGTGCGACGTCTTCATTTTTGCATATGTCTTCCGTTTTTGATAGTTTTCTATAACTTACATTTAAAAAGGAGACCCGGGGGTCGGTTATGGTAAATACAGTTTTGTGATGCGAAACGAAGTTTTCAAACACTGTTAAAGGCATGCCGATCTCATAAACCTTCATCTATGAGATGAGGATCCAAGCAAAGTATTTTTTTAAAGGCTAAAATACATATACAGCCATTCGCTTTTACTTGCATACAAACAAAACGAGATAAGCGGTGTCGTTGCTCGAGGTTGAAAATATTGGCCTCGGCGACACCTCGTTACTGTCACGCTAGAATGTTTAATTGTTCATGCACTGAACTTTGAGTTCAGTGCATGAATTAGTGCAACGAGTTAGGATGCAACTAGTTAGGGTGCACTCAGTCAAGTGCTATGTTTGCTACGTCTACAATGTATATTTAATGACCAAAGACTATGGTCTTTGTGGCACAACACTAACGGCCGCATCGCGCCGCTTTTGCTAAGCCAAGTTACGTAATTGTTCGCGCACTGAACAGCGACCTAAGGTAGCTCATAACCCCTGGTTGTTGAGCAAGAAATTATCGCAACAAATTCTATGTTGTGACATTTGGTTATGCATGCGCGCCGGGTAACTATGGATTTGAACTTCCAGAACCTCCCCATTACTCGCATGGGGCATACTGCATTGAAGAGACCGATAACTGGCATGAGCATGTGAATTGATCCTGGCGTAAATGAAAAGACCGTGAATTAAGGTGGCAGATTCCAAGATTCCTTTTCGCAATTCTCATTAGGATTTGTATTTTTAAAATCACGTTTGAAAGTCACAAAAAAACTGATATGTTGCGGTAGTCTAAGTGGTAGAGCCTTGATGCTGTGTTATGAGGTCGTTCACTTTGCTGTACGTAATGTGACGCTTTTATGTGCACCATAATTAGCGCTAAAAATTAGAGCATGTATATTATCAGGCCATCACCGCTCTATTCTGCGCTGCTTACGAGGTAAATGGAGTTGCACGCTGAGAAGCGGCGCTGCCTTCGCGGAAACTAGTGGAACATGTCGAGTCGCGGCGCATGTGCGCGGAGTGCACGCATGCTCAGCAAGCCGCTGCCCAGAAACACTATCAGCTCTCGGGCTCACCTCCCGCTGTTTCCGACAATTGTTCTGTGTATACGACTTCACAGTAAGAGGAGATGGATAATTTGATTATAAACTTTTCACAGCGTTCTCCGTGTTACCATTCCGTGAGGAGGCACTCTGTCCGGAAAGCTTTCCGTTGCGCTGAAGGAAAATAGGTACCATCAAAATTGGTTGTCCGTCTCTTTAACGAATCGCTCTTATCCATCATATGCAAACTTTTTAGTAATGATCAGTTCCTGCTTAAGACATGGTTGTACATACATAGCTAGTCCGTGTACTTAATCTAGCGTTTTCGGGAAAGGTAGCGGCTTGCCACCAACAGCTGTTCTCGGAATGTGACACAAGGCCACAACCCTCGCTTTCCTCATCACGGAGCTGTCACGGGCATCGACGCTGGGTCAGGCAAAACTAATTTCGGCTTCGACTCGCCTGGAGAGCAATATTTATCTGCGAACAAAGTGGTTCCAGGCTTGGACCGACAGCAGCTCGCTGGCCCCAATGGGCCGTAACAAACCTTGTGCACCTTGGTAAAGCCACAAACCTGCTCTAATGCGCCATATTTCAACGTCTTCAGTAGCGTTCTCACTACATGCAACAGAGCAATACTACTCTAGCAGACATCGTAAAATGTGTAGTAACTGACGGACAGCTTTCAGTACGAGCTTTGCATTTGATTTTGGAAGGGCGGTTTTCCTCAGTTTTGCTAACCGTACTGACAAAAGCAATCGATCTACAACAACGGACATTTCAGGCAACCTGTCAGGTTGCTCAGTGACATCGTGTGCAGGAGTTCTGTAGTTGTTCAAAGCTGTGGCTGATGAACAGTGAATAACTCCATGAATTGGTATATGCATTATTAGTGAGGTCATTAACGTGAGCAACATTCAAGTTCGACACTTCAACTGAGAGGGCGAAGCTGCGGCAATGTTTACCCGGAATAAAATGCCGAAACTTGCATAGTAGAAGCATATATTTCTAGAAATCGCGTGTTTATATGACCGCATCAAGATAACAGATCTGTAAACTCGCATTCCTTCAAGAATGCTAAGATAATAACGCAATTTCATTCCGCTAGCTCCACTTTGGAGGTACCAAGTTCCGCTAACCCCAGCTAAGAGTCGTACCTAGCGCACTTCTTTTCCTTCCGTACCACGTACTAACTTTCAAGGGAGCCTAATGTAATCGAATTCCGAGCCACACAAGCCTCGTTGTGCGGCTTGACAAGAAAACAAAGCCTCTGTCACACAAGCAATTGCAGAGAAAGTGGTAGAAGGCAAGTCTTGGCTCTGCAACCGTCCCAGAAAAGGATAGGATGCACAAGGTCCCTGACAAAAAAAAAAAAAAGGGTCACTGCCACGTGTGCTCGACAAGATATCGAATAACAGAAGACAAACAAAAAGGCGCCTCCTAGTTGAGAAAGTGTCTGCAACTTCTTTCCTCTGTCTTTAGACTCGTTTGCTTTCCTTTTGCTTCTAAAGCTTATCCAATACGCCCCTGCTTCCTGACTCGGTGGAGTTGTTTCCTGGATGTACTCTAGCGAACGGCCACTGCGGGGTCATTTCGGTGGCGTGTCTTCCGAAAGCGGGATCATGGGTGAAGGGGTAGCCGAGTAGCTGTTCGTCGCTGTCTGGAACTTACCGGGGCCTTCTACCTCCGTGCTTCTACTGATAAGTGGTCACTTAGGAAAGTGCAGCCGAGCGAAGTGTTAGCAAGAAAGAAGGCGTAGAGAAACATCTCAGAACAAGGTCACCCGCTCGTATACCGAGAACGGATGCAGCAATAAAGGAGGATGGTAGAAAAACGATGTTTATTGTTTTTCTGTGCGTCTTCATTTATTTTCCAGGAAAAACATTCAGCAACGATGAAGCCGCATGTTGAAGCAATTTTCCCCACGAGATCTACGTAGCGCTGGTGCTTAGCGTGTACATGATATCGGAAGGAAACATCTTGAGCTCTGTTTCTGTTATTGTTTTCTGGGCAGATCTTACTTATGCTGATTATTTGTATTATATTTACGTAAACGTTGGGTTTCCGAGATGCTTGTCACCACAGCGAGTAAAAACACGCACCAATATATTGCTAGCATGTAGTGAACGAAGTTCGACAACGTACTTCGCGACTTAAGTTTCCTGGAATTGACTCCTGCGTAGGGTGTTTCCTGCGAAGGAGCTTCAAGCACCAGCGTGCGCTGTGGTAGAATACCTGATTGCCACGCAGAGGGCCGGGGTTCAAATGCCATCCATTCCTAGAAATGTTTTCTAATTATTTTTTTTTCTCATTTGTCGCGAAGCTGTTACGGGCACCAGCGTTGGCGGCGGCCAAAATCACCTCGTATAAGTACAGCGCCAAAATCACCTCTTGTGATCTCACAACAGCTTTGTCTGTCATATATAAGGGCCCCAAACACCATCACTGTCACCAGAGCCATGGCTGAGAGCCCAAAGTGGCTGCTTACCAATGACTAGGGAGGTGGTGGGTGGCAGCAAAGAATAACAGCCACCACCGGTGGTATCTGACGCCCAGGTTGACGCCATCGCTTCATCTTGAAAAGCGAGGTTGAGGCCATGGGACCTTGCCCGCAGTGAGAAGTGCTAGTGCTAAGTTGATGATGATGGTCAGCAATAGAGGCCGGCGTTTCTACAATTTTTTACTGATTTCATTTTTCCTTATTCCAGTGTGATAGCGGTTACGGACACCGGCGGCGGCGGCAGCGGACAACAACCCCACTGCCACTGCCGTTGTGATCTGATAACAGCTTTCGCTGTAAAAGATTTCTGCACCTAGCGCGATTTTGCAGTGCCTCCGGAATCAGAGTGATGCAAACATCCCCATGCATGTGATGGCGTTACCCTAACAGCATGACGACACTATGACGTCACATATATATCCAATATTTGTGACGTCATGATGACGTCATCGCATGACGTGGTCGCTTGGTCGTAGGCGGGCCGATCCCGGAGGCGGGTGAAGCGATGAAGGCTTGCAATGCCTTAGTAATCTGGCGTAGAGGCAAGTACCAAAGCTTCCGAGGGCGTGCATTGTAGGATGCTGATACTATTAATGTAAGTATACAAGTAAACGCTTCCTAAATGAACTGAAGGTGCTTAAATGGCGATGGACAACATCAAGAACTGAGAGCGTTCATGTGTTGCAGGATGATCAAGTGTTACATATACATGACTCCGAACAATACAAGTTCATAAAATATTGAATGACATTGGAGATTCTCCGTAGCTCTACTTTGTTAGTGGTGCTGTGTTCATTTTTTTTCAACCTCTGGGATAACATTTCCTTTTTCCATGAAGTGATGTGCGGTGGCTGATGGAGTTATACCCCGAAGAGTGGCTAGCTTCAGACTTCGAATTGCCAACGTAAACCTCGTCGTAGTCGTAAAGTAGCGTAACCAATATTCACTATCATTGAAAATCCTCGAATGTCGGAGGTCTGTCTTTCTTCGCCACAACTATATTGTGATGGGCATAAACAGAGGGCCGGCTGTTTGTGCGTCACTTGAGGGTACATAATACAGCTCTCTGTAGGCTGATTATAGTGGATGATCGACTGCTGGCTTCCACTCTTATGGGAGTTTTCGGGAACGCCCTTCATCCTTTGAGATGTCGTGCGGTCTATTTTCGATATTTATTGGAGACAATGTTATCGTTTCTTCCCATTTTCTTTAACCCTTTCTAGTTAATATTGACAGTGACTGTCGGTCTGGAAAGAGAAGCGCTGGTTCTTGGTTTTGTGACTCATGAGAGGGCAAACCAGATTGCGCCATTTCTCTGTATATAAAGTTTATTGTAGTTGGTAAGAGGTTTGACATTGAGGCCGTACTGGTCAGATTTGAACGTTAAGATCGAATAATTCAAATCACCTCGTTCACTCTAGTTTTGTGCTTCAGATAGAGGCTTAACTACTGTTCTAGTTTCTGTGATCATTTTTATGAAAAATATTAGAATGATATGCTCAATAGGAGTTCGTACACCTGTGTCACCCGCAATAGTTATTAAGAAATCGCAAAAGTGACTGTTTTGATAATTCTGGGCTGAGCTAGATTGAGCGAAAACGTTTGTGTAACTTTTCATCGTATTTCCTGTTGCTTTCTTTTGGAATGTATCATGTTTAAAACTGTTTTGTTAATATGTTCAAGGATAGCTTTTTAATTGTTCAAGCATACAATTAATTTTTTGAGGACATAAAGGAGAGCAGCAGGGACACCACGAAAATGATAACTGTTTCCTTCCGTTAGTTCACCGGATATACATTCCAAACTAACATTCAAATCTGCGTATTTAAGAAGCGTGTTATTCTTCCAGAAAGCATGAGCGTGCTGCGAAAGTTTAAGAATTCTCTGTGCATCTACAGACCCCGAGCTTGTCATCACGTGGATACACGTTAATCCAAATTGTAGCGTAATGCTGTACGCTTGTTGAGGTAAGTTCCTTCATAGTGGGGACAAAGCTTTAGACCTGTCTTTTGTGCATTTTTTCCTCACTCGCATTTCCTTCCTTCTGAATGGATGTTTTGAACTGTCATTGACTTCCTAGAGAGCGCCGTACTCTTTCTTTTCCTTCCTCGGATACCTAAAAGCGTGTAACATCAAGCTAGATGTACGAAAGAAGCGGAATTGTCCGAAGGCCTTGTTTTTCTGTATTATGCACAACTAATGAAGCCGGCAGACAATTAGGCGAACGAGGGCCTATAGGGCACTATTAGTGGTGTCTTAAGTGCCGTGTAATGATTCTCACTTAAATTGAAAGGAATTAAGATTGACAAATATTACCCTTTGCGTCGGTGGGATGCGAACCCACAACCTCCGAACTACAAAGGCTGTGGGCAGATGTGTTTCATCACTCAAAGAAATTTAAGACGAAGCCCTTTGTAGCGCAGTTACAACGCATCCAGCTGTTCGTTGGAAGAGTTCCAGAGGGCTCTGAAGACGTGAGTCGCAATCGAACGGTCAATATCTAGCGCTATGCAAACATCTAGTGCAACGCGCTTCAGCACCAGCACGAACCACGTGACTAGCTAGATTGCTGGTCACGTGGCTTCTCTAGTGTCCGTTGCTTGCTTAGTTCGCGTCACAACAACATACGCGGTGGTTCCTCGTCTGCACAATGTGCCTACAACAGTATATTGCCACCTGCAGTAGTGGGTGACATGCATATGCAGAGGCACAGGCCACAAAAAGAAGTGCACGCGCTATCCGCTCTCGAGTACACGCCCAAGCGACGCGTCTGGCAAGAGCCCTGCCGCTCTACCTCTACGTTCAATAAACCCTACCTGGACCTCTAAAGCGACGTGACGATATAGACGGGCTGACGTGTTTCTTCTTTTAGCCTCATCACTGTGGCAAACGGCTTAATTTTCGGAGCGGGAACGCTTTGCCTTGCTGGGACCATGCGCCGGCTCCACATTGCTGCAATCCGCGACAGACGACCGAAGCGAATAGCGAAGTGTACCATTAGTGACCGCCTATACAGAGGCCACCGTGTCCAACAATAGAGACAGCTACGATAGCAGCACCTCTCTCCGTGGGTCGGCTTTGTTTGCGGCGAGATTCGTACACCCCGGTGGTCATCAGATACGCTGCATCCTACCTAGGTCCATCAAACTGATAGCCATCGCCAGGCCGCTGCAAACGAAGCAAAAAAGCGAGCAATCGTCCTTGCTTGCACACAAGAGGGCACTGACCGTTGCTGAGGTTGCTTTGTTGACGGAGAATGGTTTTCGGCGTTATTGCTGCAAGCTAAGACGACAATGGATATGCCGGTTTCGGTGCTTTGTGGAGATTCCGGAGATGCGATAATGACAGGTCGATGCTTCTGCGAAATGTGAGACTATAGACATACTATGTTAGGATGCCTTGAACACCAAATATTGCAACCGTACACACATATGAAGGCAATGTAACAACATTAGATTGTGATTTTCTGATGAGTTAGGACTGTGTTTATAACCAGCCATGGGTGCAATGATTGTTGGATGAGCTACCGTGGCAGCGCAAAATTCTGCACTGGCATAACACTAAGCTCCAACACACTGGAAACTTGGATGAATTGACTTGTGAATGTGTGATTCTATGTGTCCGCAGTAAAGAACAGGTTGAAGAGTAGGTGGTGGTGGAATAGGTAGAGCTAGAGTGGACACCTAAACCATTAGGTCAGATAACAAAAAGTGGTGATTAATGAATAAATTAAATACAACAAAAGTTCTCAATGGTGCCGAAACAAGGCATCGCTATAGTACTAGTCGTGGCTTATGAAATCTTAGTTCCTAGGAGACCTCGGCGCTATAATCTGATGCTAATAAGAATGTAGCCTACATGCAATACTTATGCTCTCCAAAACTCTAAATAAGTTATATAGTGTTTTAGCTGAATGAAGCAAATGACCTTGTCTTTATTTCGTGCGTTTAGCGCCAGGAGAGTTGGTGTTCCCAGATCGACCGCGACTCACCGACAGTGCGGTGAAGCGATCAGTATATCCGCTTAGCCGAAAACCCCGGGCTAAGGTAGTGTATATCACATGCATAACTGATACCGGGGTGTAATGGCCACTTTTGATCACGATCGAGTCAAATCCGCTTCGAATGTTTTTATCGTGATTGGGTCATTTATGCAAGCTGCAGTCGGGAGCAAATCAATGTTGAGAAATTTCAATCCAATCAGGCTTAATCGCAATCAGAAATGCGTCGTGTGATCTCGCTGTTACTAGCAGCCCATTTGGCAGCCTGGCTCCCTTTTCTTCTAGAAGTATGCGATGTTCGATGAGCGAAGCAATTTTGCGAGGTCTCGGCATCACGCTAGCTTCACGATATGGCCACTTGCGCGACCTTATAACCAAGAGTTTCTCACGTCGAGTTCAGTTTCTCCGTAGAAATGTCAGCCACCGGTCACTTAGACTCTGCGTCAGTCAATATTCTTGTGATACGCTAAACTTGACCGGAAACGAGCAAGAGAGGCAAAAAGAAAACCAAAAGCGACAATTGATGAAAGCTGGCTTCACTGCGCAAAGCCTGCAACTGAGGAGAAGGCGCCAACGCTACGCCTTCTCCAGGTCATCTCAGAGGATCTTTCCTCCAGGTCATCGGGACCTGGAAGAGAGATCCCTTATCCTTATATTCACTTAGTGGTGTTTCCGGGCCATCTGGTGGAGTTTATTGCCCGGAGCAAATTACACTCCTAGCTGCGTCTTTTATACAGCCTTCTGGTCACATGTCCTGCTTTTCGGCATTATGAGGGTCAACTCCGGCGATGGTAATGATCACTATAATAATCATCACCATTACCATAATTATCATCATTATCATCATCATCACGCTGACACAACTTGAGGGCGATTATCGGGTGACATCGGGGCGCTGACGCAGAGAGGTAATTGTACTGTGAATGTCGTTGGCCTCTGTATACATGCCTCAGATCTAGGAACTGCAGCGCATATTAAGATGCGTATAAGATTCCATTCCGGGTCGCTAGCAGACTTTACTGAGTCGGTTTTGAATAAATTGATAAGCAGGGTTCTGGACTAAGAGCCTCTGAAAGCTTAAAAATTTTATGAAGAGAACGTTATAGAGGGGAATAGTAGGTTACGCTGATAGATTAACACTGAGACCATGTAAAACATCAATGTTGTCGACAATAGAGCGTTAGTAATCGACATGTCAGAGTAGACGGGTGACACGGCTTGCGACAACGCGGGACATTCTAGAGTACCGGCCTGATGACGTAGAAATACCTTCGTATAACATGGTCTGAGACCTCAACAACTTATAATAAATAGGTAATAATAATAATGGCTTGGGTTTCACGTGCCAAAACCACGACTTTATTATGCGGCACGATGCAAGGGGGGGCGGACTCCAGATAAATTTTAACCACCTGGCGTTCTTTAACGCGTAACCTAAATCTAAGCACACGGGTATTCCTTGCATTGCTTTCCCATCGATATGCGGCCGCCATGGCCGGAAATCGAACTCATGCCCTCGCGCTTAGAAGTGCTACACCCAAGCGTGCTAAGCTACCACGGCGTATTATAAACAGCGGATGAGAAATAAAATATAACAAATGAAAACACTAGTGAGAATTTATCGCATTGAAGAAATGGAACGATGTTACCCAAGATAATCATCATGTTAATGTTAGTATGGCCATAGCCTTGCCATGTCATTACGGCGTTTATTGCATGCTGCTGGTCGAGTCGGTCGCACATCATTAAACAAAGTGCTGCGCAGAGGAAACACGGACAAGAAGTGAACGAGGACGGGAGCCCGTCCTCGTTCCCTTCTTGTCCGTGTTTCCTTTGAGCGGCCTCATGTTTAATTGCGTTTATTATATTTAATGAATAAAAGACGTAATAATAATAACGTATATCGAGGCTCCGCAATCAAACGGACGCTCACAAAAATATCTTCTACACCTTGTCGTCCAATTCGAGATTATTTTGACGAGGCACACTGAACTAGCCTCGCAAACTTTCCGCCCTGCAGTGCAAGCGCTCATAACTCCAAGAGATAGCGAGTGAAGGGCCAATCATTATTATTTCACTCTGCGAGCGAGAACACCCGCGTCCTAAACTGCAGTCGTGAGTGTATTGGGCCGTTCCTAAAGGCGTCTTTAGCAATACCATGCCGTCATTTATGCGCCGGGTTTCCTTTATGCCCCAAAGGCATCTAGCAATGCAGGCATCCTGAAGCCGCGTTATACCGGGAAGCGAGAGTCGTGGCACGATTGCACGCGTCTCGCGATGAGCTGTTTTTTAAACGCCGTTATGAGCGGCGTGTTAGCTTGATGTACGCACGCATGAAGTGTTCCCGTCCCCCTCTAGGCAAGAATTATTCGCGTATTTTTGTTTTGTTTTGTTTTAGCAGGAGAGCCCCGACTTAATGCAGTGCATCATCGTTGCCAGCTCCAGGTCGTTTGAGCATTATGACGAGAAGATGAACAAAGCTGTTTTGAGAGATTACCTGTAATCGCTCTTGCCTCGCTTAACGCGTGCTCCTCGATGTGGTAGTTAGAAGATGATGGAGGCCTCATCAGTGTTTAGAGAGTCTGTATTATGAAGTCGTCTGCCCAGCATGTCTGCTTTCTGGCAGCAACTGAACATTTTCCCCGTGCTGCATTAATTAGGACGTGCTAAGGATACTTGGCGAAAGGGTTGCCCTGGCGTCATTATCTTGGAAGTGCGACGGAAGATTTCGCTCCCAAGGAGCAATAAGCAGTTCCACCTGCCAGGTCTGCAGTTTTGTAGAATCTACTCATGCACACGCGAAAATTTGGAGAGAATTAGGAATTAGAAGGTTTAACAGTTGCGCTTCATACTCTTCGTGAACTGTTTTTATTGTTTGCTTGTTTTTGTACTAAAATTTTTCGCAAGCTAATTCCTGAATGTAGGAGGATGATATCAATCATTGAAAGATATTGAATCTCTGTCCGTATGAAATCCCGCACGGTAAATTTCGAAAAATCTAACATTATGATTTACAAATCTTTCTTTTGAAATGTTTGTTTTCGCGGCACTTACTCGCGAAAATTGTGGTGCTGAAACACGTCATGCGCCTCAGCGAGCATGACTTGCGCATTTGTATTGCAATGAGTTTCGATAGAAATTTCTCATATCAAACATTTGAAACGCACCGCATGTTATGTAAATTCCGTCTGCGGGCTCCTTTATAGGGCTTGCATCATGCGCGATGATTGCAAAGATGCCGTGTTTCCGCATTAAGGCTTCCATAAGGTTTCTACGTACGTGTATCATATAATTTTCTGGCTATACATATGAAGCATACCTGCACTCCCTATGCGAGCGTTGCGTCTATACTTAGAATGCACAAGGCGTTCTTCAGTGGGAGTTCCGACAAGCTAGCTGCACACGCGGAATGCGGGTTTTGGGGCGAATTGCATGCGATATATCTCTCCCGCATTTCAACGGGCAAGCTTCTACAGCAGGCAGTGAGAACCATTATGACTGATTCTTAAGTGCGGCCATAATTCATTTGCCTTTTCTTTTTCTTTTACTTTTTTTTGAAGCGGAGAACGATAATCAGCGCCAGGCGCATTTATTCGGCTGCTCCAGAGAGAACATTCTTGCTTCCTTCTTTTTTCTCGCTTTTTTAATTTATAGTTACTGCACGCTTTCTTTTTTTTTCTTATCTTTTCCGCCCGGTAGACGCGGTGTTGAGTCCTAGTGGGAGGAACATAAGATAAATTGTGGTCACGCGCACTCTACTCGATTTAGGCCATGACACTGGGCGACTATCACGTACAAACGCACGTGTGACGGCGATAGCCCTCTGGGAGGCCATTATCGTATTCTCGTGATGTGCAGCACGTGTAAAACTGTTGCTGCGTCTGGCAGGTACAGTGCTCACAGATTGACAGGCGAAAATTCAAGAGTACGTGATGCACACACTTTCGTTTCCAGCGTTTTCAGTCCGTGTCACATCGGCGTAGTTTCGACTCGAACACTTACATCAGAACCAACATTACTATTAACGGCAGGATGTTTAGCAACATGACGAGGTTATCTTGAGCAATCGCTCACACCAGTCCTTAAACAACAACAAAAAAAAATGATGTCGTGTTTCAATCCACGAGAACTGTGCGCATTATGACCTACGTCACTTTGCATTGTACTTATAATTGCATTGCACTTATAATTGCACTCTACCCGTATACCCACCTTGTGGAAATGTTCGCTTTTAATTATTTCCACGAATTGCTGTTGCCTAGAATTCAGATTTCGTTCGAGATTCAGGTTTCCTTCAAATAATTATACTACACAACAGGACGATATCGTACGACGAAGTTTCTTATGCAGGAAGAGTCGCAGCTATCATAGGGAAGGGTCTACCAAGAAAGGGTCCTTATTTGCAACAAAACGCCTTACGCTATCATTGTACCTACGAGAAAATTTCAGCCAATCATGAGGCTGGACAAATCACAAGGACAACTTATGGGCAAGAAGTGTTGTGAATGGCACTGTAACGAAACATCGGATGGTACTGTAAGGCGACATGGTTGCCAGGTCGAATCACATTCGCCTTCATTGTGATGCTTCATGGAAAGTGCCTAGTTTATAAGCCGCATCGAAACATTTCTGAGGGCACCTAGCGCGTTCTCTTATAACGATCGGTGCTGGTATTTGATCGCAGCTGTCTCCGTGATCAACCGAGAGGAAAACTAGTAGGAAAAGGCTAAGTAATGCACAGTAAAAAAAAACATATAAATAAAGACGAGCAAGCTTTTTTTAGCGCTATCGTTTTAATAAATATCGCAGTTTTGATCGTTAGAACCCTATTAATATCACAAAAAAAAACTACAAAAATTTCTCTAATGTTTTAGAGAGTGAACTGATAAAAAGTAAAATTGGTAGTACCCAGCTTCAAATATAACTTCATCTTGCCTATGAATTTGACCCCTAGTACCAGAAATCAGTAGGTGAAGTATGATTATGATTTCCTGGTGGAATGTTGTATTCTGAAGAGAACCTACCGGCCAATGTCGTACGGCTATGATCGCTTTCATTATACAGCACACGACGAACTCCCACGTCGAATCATCTGTGAGGCTGTTCTTTCCTTGGAGCATCGCTAAAAGCGGATTAGGATATATGATCCGGCGTTTTCTGAGCAGCTTTTAACCAGCCATATGAGAACATCCGTAGAATTTCGTGCTCTCCCTGGAAGGGATCTTTTTCTGGCATTATTCATAAGCTACCTGCCTTCTTCGCAATATCTCCCTTTTCAGTCTTCTGGAATTTTCCGCAAGGTTTCCTTTTGCCTGTATTGCCTTTGGTTTTGCTTATAGCTAATGTTTTATTCAAAAGTCACGTGCCGTATACGTAAGAGGACATGTAATGAAAGTACATAGGATTTTATGAAGCAGCTATTATCCGTCATCTTGCTACGTCGAAGGAAAACACGAAATTTTATTTATTTGGAACTGGACGCGAAGACAAAAAAAAAAAACATCTCGAGGTGAAATTAACTTCGCTCAAGTATACATTAAAGTTAAAATAAGTCTCGTTCCGACGCCGATGGCATAATGAGCGTCAACTTGTTCCCAGCGGAAGGCCGGTCGGAGCAACAAGGTGTACGAAAGGTGGCCAATCCTTTTTTTTAAATGCGAATGCGTTTCTTAGTCGGGCTATGTCAGGCATCCGGCGTTGTGCGGCGTTGGCGTTGTCCGCGGCAGGTGTTATCTCTCCGCTCTCACTCCCTCTCCCATAGCAACAGCTGCGGGCGCGCGCGCTTATCCTCACCCCTAGCAACCGGAGCAGGTGGTGCGGGCGGGGTAGCGGAGAGTGAGTGGAGAGGAGGAGCGCGCTCTGGTGTGTGAGGGCGCTCGCATCGCGGGAGCTCGGCGGAGCTCCCGCGTGTGGAGAGAGTGTAGGAGAGGGTAGGTGCAGTGCTTCGCCGCTCCTTCTCTCGCCGTTCGCTCTCTTCCTCCCTGCGCCCCACTCTCCCGTCCGCTCGCTCGCACGTATATATATGAAAAAAAAGAAAAAAAATTAAAAAATATAAAAAAAATGAAAAAAAAATGAAAAAAAAAGAAAAAAAAATTAAAAAAATAAAAAAAAGAAAAAAAATTTAAAAATAAAAAAAATAAAAAAAAGAAAAAAAATTTAAAAATAAAAAAAAATAAAAAAAATAAAAAAAATAAAAAAAATAAAAATAATAAAAAATACAAAAACAAAAAAAAGCAAAAAAAAAAAACAGGCGCTGCGCCGTGCTCCCGACCACGCTGCAGAAATTAGGCGCCTTTTCCTTCTTCGAACCACAACCACCATATATAAATGGAGTGAAGCGCGCGCCAAATGCATTCGCATTTCCTCACGATTCCCTTCGGGGAGGTGGGGGGCATTTCTTTTTGTAAAGAACCGTCAGCGCCAGTGAGTGCACGAGAATATCTCGCTGCTGCCTGAGTCCATCACCTTTCTTTTCCCTTCTACCATTCTTTGGCCCGTCCTTCGTCCTTTTTGCTCGCTTCAGCAATCTGACGCGCCTTGTATACACACATACGCTGAGACGTAACGCGTCATCGCAAGCTTGGAAAATGAGGCTAAATGGGGGTACGGTCCATAATGAACTTGCGTATTAGATGCTTGGACGAAGATTTCGTGCTTTACCTAAGCAGACTATCTCATGGTCTTAGCGAACTGACAAAGAATCTTCACTGTTGGGTCGTCAGTGTCTGTGGCTTTAGGAAACTAATAACGCCGAAGTGTCTTGCTTCTGTCAGCAGGGAGCCCCTTAGATGTTGGCACTTTAGCGTCTGTGAAAACCCAGGTTTTTTTCATGTAGCACGTAAGATAACATTATGGCGAAGGACTAACGTACACATCACAAGTTGAAATTACCATAAAAATTACCAGTCGACCCATGAGCTATTCTTCGGCTGCCTGCACTTCCGTTTGTCATTACAGAGTCAATATAGCCTGAATGGTTGCTCCATTCGAATTAGTTGTTTTTCTGCCCCGACAGGTTGTGGTTGCAACATTTGTTATTCAGACCATCCTAGCATCGGATATATCCGCCATAGTAGAAAGCTTCGCTAATATCTCGTGTGTCACTGTCGTACCTCTGAAAGCTACGTAATGGCCCGAAAATTGGCTGGACTATTATCGTCTTCGCATGGAGCAGTAACTTCCGAATGCATTCGCTGCCGAGAAAGTAACTTCAGAACAGGTCAGTGCCCCTTAGTGCGCGCAAACAATTACTATATTACTCATTACTGAGTCGGCTTGTAACAGCGGCCGCGATGTATTTAAGTTCGATGAAGCAGGGGCGCGGCAGCGGCGTATCAGATGTATACCGCGCAGTGTACAAATTTATGTCCTTTTCTGTTGGCAACGCCGGCAATGGAGCAGTAATCCGACTGTGATATCAGATGCGTACTCAGGATGGCTGCGGTCGCTTAGTGCGTCGCAGATGGTTTCGCCGTACGAGGTGTTCTAACAGGGCAACGTGACCATTGCTAGGTCACGCGGCTCGTGGCAGCTTGATGAGAAGTGAAAGATGCGAGTGTAATGGACCTCTGCAGCATTAGATGATTTCTTGGAACAAAACCAAGATAAAACCGCGCTTGGACGTAGAAAGTCAGTAAGTTCGAACACAAAGGATAAATTTGTTATGTCCTCATCGAATTAAAAAGATTGCGAGATGTGTCATCGCAAGCAAAAGTTGGGACGCATTGGGAGCTATGAAGAACTCACTTTTTCTTGTACTGTACGGCCTGGACACGATTTGTGCATCCTTGTAGATTAGGTATGTCTACCTGTACAGACAAAGTTGATTTTACGTGCATTTGGGGGGCTGCGAGAAAGCTTCTTTTTACCCTCAGTCTTTTAGATTTAGTACATTTGATCTTGGAGAAATATGGCTCTAGAATCATAAGACGGTTGATGAAACTTTATGGATTTCCACTCCAAAAAGGCGTAATGGCCCGTTAAATTACCTGCTCTTGTCTCGTGGTTTCTTTCCTTCGTGTTCGTGTGTCGTTTTTGCGCAAAATGCCATTCACAGTTAAATTACCGTTGCAATCGCACGCGCCAAATAAGACAGCTTTTTAGGCAACGACGTCGTTTTAATTAAGAAATCAGTAAAAACCATATTAGATCACTCAACCTAGGTTTGTTTATTCTTGCGCGAATAAATGACATTCTGGTGCTTTTATTGCTTGCGTGACAAATAACCATCGAAGCTATATGACCCCGAAGCCGCTCACGCTGTTTGAAGTACGCACGTGGTATTGTAACTTGAACGAAAACATTCCACGTAATTTCTTATTCCTATGCTATCAAATAGAAACACAAACACCGCCTAACACGCATCCGTCCCTTAATAACGCAATGCAGCAATGGCCTTAGCAAGGCGCAGTGTAAGAGCACACATGGGTTTAAACTGGTTTCACTGAAAAAAAAGCGAAGTTCACGGTACGTGTTCAGCATATTTGTCTTCGTATAGCTCGCACGACATGCTCTTTTTTGCAAGCGAGAAGCGCAATAGTATCAGTTTTGTGCACAACGTACACCATTCAAAGGTAAACGGCCGGCTGGGAGCTGCCTAGTTTGGAGAACTAACGGAATAACTCAACGCTAACAAACCTCCCAACAAGACGCTTACTATAACCCGTCGCTTCCAAGCTGATCCACTGTTTCATCAGAGCTTAAATTGGGGGAGATTCAGCGATGTTCTGAGGGATTGTGCGCTTGCTCCTGGTTACAGCAGACATGCAGTGTTGTTTGAGAAACTTTGATAGTAAATTCTTCAAAGGACT
>JALIZH010019434.1:0-27752 GCA_030522465.1 Rhipicephalus appendiculatus | reverse complement strand
CATCTTTTTTCTTCGCTCTGCCATCACACGCGCCATATTGGCCTCCACTTCCTGCCTTTCGAACTCCTCACTTTTTTTTTGTTTTCATCGAAGAAGCGTCAAATTTGACATATGGTTTCATTACGAACACTCATTCAACACACTTCCTTTTCTTCCTATCTCAAATTCTCTCCTTGGGGAACAAGGGCGTCATCCGTTGCCGGCACCTCGGCCTTTAGAGGTCATATTTCTTTCCCTATCCTAAACTAAAAATACATTTCTTCTTCTTTCTCTGTCACGCCCGAACCGTACTTTTATCTTTCCCCTCATTTATTTTGAAGGCTACAGGAAGTCCCTGCTATTTGACGTACCTTCAAATCTCTCGTTTCTTCATCCGAAAAAAAAAAATGAAGAAGGCTACTCGCGAGAAAATTTATTTCCAAGATTACATTCACATTCTCTTTTGTATACTTTGCGCTGCTCCATAGCTACTTCGATACCAATTTTTATCCTCGATGTTGCCTGTTTCTCGGGAGTTCGCTTTCAAGGACCTTTTTTTCTAGCTGCCAAAATACACCCTAAAAAATTTCAAGGTGTACACATAGTTCAAGGGGGGGGTCGATAAAGACGTGGTGGAGATAGAACTTTGTCCCTTGAATTTTGAAAAAAAAAATCTGTTTCCCCCGAAAGGGCGAAGCAGTGAGTGCGAGAGCAACATGGCGTAATGTTATAAGGAACTAAGGCTGTCAGCTATAACTCTTTTTCGTGCGATCTAGGGAAACTGCTAAACACTGGTGTATGGGAATACGGCCCCTTCCGGGAGAGGAGCGGTTTTCATGCAGTTTGTCGTATCAGTAGTCACAGCATGAAGTGGTGAGATGATAGCGCGTAGAAGGGTATACAAAACGCGTTTGCTGATGCCTGCCGAGATAGCGCGCGCTCCAGCACTCGCGACCGCGCCTTTATAGTGCAAGTTCACAGGTGCGGATATCCAGCCACGCAGCTCCCCCTACTCCGACATCCCTTCATGCTCCTTCGTCCAGTGAAAGACGGACAGGGCTTCCTTTCTTGTTGAGGAGCGACCGACGGCAGGCCTCGCACGCGGTGTGATGTAATGGCATGCGCCCCACGTGCGATGGATATGGGCAGTTTGTTTCATCTATGCTTCAGCTGTGTTCCTCGCTGGCACTCGCGAGCTTTTACTAGCGGGTACAGCATACGATGCGCGTACAAAAGTTATCGATTTGGGCTTTATACGGAACATGACGGCGACAATTAAAACCTGCATGCAGTGTCCATATAACTGTTATCGCAATCAAAAAATAGACAATAACCGTGGAAGCGGGTTGGCCTATTTTTTGGAGAGCTGGATTGTATTCGCTGTAAAGAGTTCGTCCGTTGGAAGAATAAAATAATCCGGTGCCTCTTCCATTCATTCCATTCCATATCTCCTCGACACTTATTTCTTTATAAAGCACGTGTACAATGGGAGCACCAAGCGTTGAGCCCATTAGAATTTCGAGCTTGTCGACTGCACTCTGTTATTTCGCCTTGCGCAATCGGAAACTCACAAAACAGTGTGAAATAAGTTCATAGTTGACGGTAATCATGTGAGGTGGGGAAGAACGGGTGAGCGAATCATGGCAAAGCAGGGTAGGAGACAATTCACAACTGATATTTCTCGTATATTGACCAATCGAGAATATGTGCCCTAATCATGTAACGTGAATTACCGCTCTCGCGTCACGAGGAGCGCAAAAAAAAACGAAAAAAAGAAAAGGGTCCCTTAAAAGAAAGGGCGTGCAAACAAGGAGAAGAGAGTAGTCAAGACACCGCGAATGCCGCTAACTGAAAAATAGTACAGCGGCGGAAAAGCAGGTAGACAAAAAAAAAACCATTGACGCAGCTTCGCACTGGTGCCAATCCTGAAGGAAGTGCGGAGTTCGGCAGCCTTCTTTGTTTCTCTTCGGTTTTCTCTTTAGTTCCTCTTCTCTTTCTTTCTTTTTCTCTCTTTCCTTTTTTTTCTGTTCTTTTTTTCTCATTTTTTACTGATTTCTTCCTCTTTCTTCATTTATTTCTTTCTCTTTCTGGCTCTTTTTATTCTTCCTCTTTTTTTCCTTTCTTTCTCTCTATATTTCTTGCTCGCTTCCCTTTTTTTTTGCTATTTTTATACCTGGTTTTGCCTGCGTTACGCCAAGCGACGACAGCATACGACAACCCGGGCCCCTAAACTGCTCCGCACTTAATATCATCATCAAGGCGCTCGAAGAACAAGAGGAAGCAGACTTCTCCTTGGCGCGAGCATGCGCTCAATATGCGACAGATGGCTATACTATTCGTGGTTTTTCCTGAGTTACGCCAAGCTATGACAGCATACGATGACAGCATGCGATGACTGCATACGACAGCCCAGGCCCTTAAATTGCTCCGCACTTAAAATACTTATCTGCGCATTCCCGGGCAAGAGGCGATACCTCTCAGTCAGTTGCGCGTGATGGTCAACGTGAGAGATAACTGGTCACTCTCTTGACTTCCCCCTTGTGTTTTCACGTCGTGTCTTTTCAACATGAATACCTACAAACTAGCTCAGCTATCGGTTAGTCTAAGTGTTTCATTGCCTTTACTTCTCTATTTATTTATCGCCTTACTCGACTAAAAAAAGTAAGGGAAAAAGTGCATTAAACCGCCGATATATATTACTTATGTATTTGATTTATTTATGCACAATGTAGTAGGCCCGAGACTCCACGAATATGTTATCCAGCGAGTTTGGTCGTCTCCCTTTAAGGCTGTAGGACGCCGCAGCGTTGAGGTCAGGCAATACTCTTGAGACTTCTGGAGGAAAGAAATATGTACGACAACTTCCGGGAAGCTATTGTCGATGTGGCCATCTGAAGAAGATGTCCACAGTCCATTTCGGCAGAGCGCATTCAGTTACTCGAAAAAGTGGTTGGCCGTGATGTTTGCTCTTGACCACGTCGATGCGTCCACCATGGTGGCGTAGCGGCTAGGGTGCTCGACTGCTGACCCGAAGGCCGCGGGTTCGATCCCGGCCGCGGCGGTCGCATTTCGATGGAGGAGAAATAATAGAGGCCCGTGTACTGTGCACTGTGCGATGTCAGTGCACGTTGAAGAATACCAGATGGTCAAAATTTCCGGAGCATTTTACTACGGCGTCCCTCAATTATACCGCGGTTTTGGGACGTTGAACCCCAGATATTATATATATATATATATATATATATATATATATATATATATATATATATATATATATATATATATATATATATATATATATATACATATTGTAATGAAGAGAAGTAGACACAATTCCCGTACGCTGGGCCGGCTGTTCTATTCTGAATCGTCGTCTTTCTCTACCTCGCCCTAGCTCCCCGCGCGCCCGAAGCCCGGTGCTGTTGTTCGTCATCCCACTCGGCCATGACTGCGAGCGCGCGGAGCTGCCGACATTGTTTCTGGTGGGCGGGGCTGGGTGCCTCGTGGCGGTCGGCCCCAAGCACGCTGCAACATGGTTTGGTGGTCTGCCAAAAGTGCCTCTGGTGGTCGGCACTGACTACCTCGCTGTGGTTTGTCCCGGCCCCGTTGCGAGTCGGTTAGATGATGTGCCAGAAGTGGATCTGGAGGATGACAAGATATATATATATATATATATATATATATATATATATATTTATATATATATATATATATATATATATATATATATATATATATATCACGTCCATGCACCGAACCCGTCAGCACATTCCCAGCGTAAGAAGAAAGTGGACGAAATTTACATGAACAGGAACTTGTCAAGTCTCAACTTGCTTATGAATGTGTCCCAGATGTTTAAAACCATGCAGGGAATGCGTACCGACCTTCGCAGGTGCGTTAGACGGGCGGCAGCATTTAACCTAATTCGATGGCTTAGGCAATCAGAATTTATGCACAGCCTCCGAGATGTACGCCCAAAAGCTGATGTCGGGGCGCTGCGTTCGTTGCGTTCAAGCGCATTCCGTCCCTCTCATTAGTGTCGAGAGTTGTGAAAGTTTTGTGACATCAAAATTGACGTTCCGGAAGAAGATTCGGAAACAGGACCGCACTGGTCACCGCACTCCAGCCAATCAGCTGCGGCCGGAATGGACAGTCCACTAGGGGGGACACATCGAGAATAACTCCCCAGCCATAAAGAATGAAACAGGAGCATGCTGCAAACTTTGACCAGAGCTTAGAGCACGAGGGGGTAGTGGCGTCGGAGGAGGTTGGTCTGTGGACATGAGGCGCGCGCTCACGTGAATTTTCTTTTACTTACTCATGAGCTCCCCAAGAAAAAGGAAAAGAAAGGAAAGCATGATGGTAATTGCGACACGAGCACGAAAGTGGTAGTGTCTTCAGAGGAGGTGGACTTATAGATATGCTAGGTGTGCTCTCGACTGTTTTTTCCCCTCTATGGTTGAAGCGCATTCCGTTCCTCTACTTTGAGTCAAGAGTTGTGAAAACTTCGTGACGTCATAATGACGTTGAAGAGGAAGAATCGGAAAGAGAGGGCGCGCTCCTGGCCGAGCTTCCTCCAATCAGCGGCGGCTGAACTGGAGAGTCCATTACACCGACACATCGAGAAAAGCTTGCCCAGTGAAGTGATGTATTTTATGGCCCGATTGCCCGTTCGGGTTAAAATGAAAGACTACCGGCGGCGCGCCGAAATTATTGCTCGGCGGCGGCGGCGGCGCGATCGGCGTGAGCAAAAACAGGCAGCGGCGGCGGCGCGGCGCGGCGGCGCACAGCTCTAGCACAGACACAGGCCGAGCGCGCAACACACGAACGTCATCGTCTTTCATCTCGCTGACACAGAGCTGGCGCCGATGTGCACCGGTACAATCTCTCCTCGCACAGAAAGGAGCCATCCTGGCGACTTAGGGAAAAGACGCCACAGGTGGGTCGTAGCAGGGCTTTAGTTGCGTGACGTGAACTGTTTCGCGGCCTCGGTAGCGATGATCGGGCGATGGAGCGACCGGCTCGGCGACGTAGTTTACGGGGGATGTCTGCTCCAGTATGCGGTAAGGGCCTTGGTACCTTGATAAGAGCTTGGTGGAAAGACCGGGAGTTGTGGACGGGACCCAGAGCCAAACCAGTGTTCCCGGTGAGTAATGGGCAGTGGACGCAGAGGCGTCATGGCGGAGTTTTTGGCGCGACTGATCTTGCGCAGTGAATGAGCGAGCAAGTTTACGGCATTCTTCGGCGTAAGCAGCAGTTTGAGAGATGGGTTTGGCTTCAGAAACGTCCGGTTGGTAGGGCAGAATGGTGTCCATGGAACATGAAGGTTCGCGTCCATACAGTAGAAAGAAGGGAGATAAGCCTGTGGTAGTTTGTGACGCGGAGTTATAGGCGTAGGTGACAAAAGGGAGTACGCGGTCCCAGTTGGTGTGATCTTCCGACGCGTACATTGCCAGCATGTCGGCAAGGGTACGATTGAAGCGTTCCGTCATGTCGTTAGTTTGAGGATGATATGCGGAAGCGGTGCGGTGTACAATTGGCATTCTTTTAGCAGAACCTCGATGGCGTTTGAGAGGAAGACGCGGCCACGGTCGCTAAGTAATTCAAGTGGAGCACCATGTCGCAGAATGAGATGACGAAGAAGGAACCCGGCGACGTCTTTTGCAGTGGCAGCAAGTAGCGCAGATGTTTCTGCGTACCGTGTGAGGTGGTCGATGGCGATGATTATCCAGCGGTTGCCGTCAGTAGTGGTCGGGAGTGGACCGAAAAGGTCGATTCCGACGTAGTCAATATATATATATATATATATATATATATATATATATATATATATATATATATATATATATATATATATATATATATTGTCAAGGAATGACACAGAGACATAGATACAACGCCTGTTCACTAGGCCGGCTGTTCTATTCTCCGACTTCGTTCTCCTCGTCTTCCTTCTCTTCTCGGTCCCTTAGCGCGTGCCCGCGCCGCTTCGGCGTTGTCATCCTTACACTCGGCCGCGACTGCGACGTAGCATGACTAGCTGCCGAAATTATCTCTGGCGGGCGGCTTTGGCTGCCTCGCATAGGCCGGTCAGGACCACGCAGTGACTTGGCTTGCTGACGTGCCAACGATACTTCTGGTGGTCGGCCTTGGCTGTTGCGTTCCGGACGGTATCGGCCACGCAGCGACGTTGCATGGGGAGCTGCCGAAATGCTGTCCAGCGGATGACATTGGTAGTGCGGATGACATTGGTCCACAGGTCCTTGACACAGGGGCGCCACAGTTATAGAAAACGTCTCTGGCGGGCGGTTCTGGCTGTGCCTGTGTGGTCTTTCTTGTGTACGCCACGCCGTGTCTCGACGCGTCGAACACTCAGGTGGCCGACATTTGCTGCCTTGTTGCGGCGGCCACTGGTCTCGGCCACGCTGCCAATCAAAGTGCACTGCAGAAGGCGCAACGAGTGCGTAAGAGTGAGCAGTCGGCGCGGGACGAGGGTGCCTCCGACGATCGTCCCGTCGCCCTCCTGAACGTGCTGTCGGAAGTCTTTTGCACCGAAAGGTTGACGGCCGTGAAATTTCAAGTTGAGGAAAGGTAAGCTCTGCAACCACCGTGAGTTCAGTGGCAGGCTTTAGTTGCAAGGTCGGGTTTCCGTCCACCCTAATGTCTCGTCCCGCAGAGCAGCCCGGGTGGGCGAAGCTTAGGTCACCATCCGAACCACCGCTAGATTTGGGCTCTAGTGACCGATCTTCGACGACAACTTTGGCAGACACGTCGGCTTCATTGAGGGACTCGCCAGTTTGCAAGTGGCGGACGTCCGATGGCTCTAGGGGCGGTTTAGGTGGGGCCTCGGGTGACATGACAGGTGGTTCCGGTGCAGGCAGAGCATAAGCCGTGGTGTCACAGGCATCCTTGGACTGGTAGAGTGCGTCAATTCGTGGCTCGTCCGGCAGGACAAGGGACAACGACTCCGCGTATCCAGGTGGTGTCGAGCTTCGAGGCGGCATCGCCAAATGCTGAGGCTCGAGGGTGGTCTTGTTGTCTGTAGTCGGGCTGGAGGATTGCGACGAGACATCGAGCTGGCGCCCCACGTGAGCTCGATGTATGGGAGTGGGCGCGTTGGTAAAGGGCACAGCTACATCATGCCCCTCCCTATCTCGTTCCACAAGAGAGGGCAGGGTGACGGATGGCCGAGGTGCACTGTCGAGGTGCTGAGGCTCACATCTCCCATCCGCGGTAGAAAATTGGTCGGCAGGAATGAGGTCACAAGTGTGGGAAAGGGGCCGAAAGAGACTTGTCAACTTCGCACACCATTATGACCAGGATTGTTGTTTGATCCCTTCGTAGCCGTGCCATGCCTTGGCCGCACCGCCTAGGCGGTCGATGGCAAATAGCCATTTTCGGTCTTCCGGCCAGGCAAGGAGAGTGCCGAGTGCGTTGACGGTCTCAATCCACCCGAAGACGTCGTCTTGGAAGCCATGGAACTCCGGTACTGCCCAAATAGCTGCCGATGGTGGTGATGCGGCAGGCGAGAACACGGAGTTCAGCGGCGAAAAACGGTCGAGACGTTCTGCCACTTGTTTGAGGAAACGGAAGAGCTCCGTGTCGCTGTAGGGTGAAAGTCCCAATGAGCCAGGAGTTGCGGCCGCGGAGTATGCGGTGGTCGCAGCACTCACAGCGGCGTGGTCCGTGACCAAGGAAGCGTGGACGGCGTCCTTTGGCGGCTCAGATGGTGGCAGAGTCCCGGTCATGAAATACTCGCCATGGGAACAAGGAGCAACCTCACCAGGCGAGAGGAGCCCGTGCACATCGTCGGCGCGAAGTAGCACGCCGCCGGTCAAGTAGTTCCCCGGAAGCACAATGGAGGCCTGGACGCCGTCCATTTGTGGTGGAATGGATACTTGCGGCGGTGGTCGACTTGCGGGCTCCATCACTGAGGAAGCAGGACGGCGTTCCTCGGGAAGACGCGTTGTCTCAAGCTAGCAGTTGGGGTTTGCCAAAGCCTTTCGACGACTGCGCCATTGTCAAGGAATGACACAGAGACATAGATACAACGCCTGTTCACTAGGCCGGCTGTTCTATTCTCCGATTTCGTTCTCCTCGTCTTCCTTCTCTTCTCGGTCCCTTAGCGCGTGCCCGCGCCGCTTCGGCGTTGTCATCCTTACAATATATATATATATATATATATATATATATATATATATATATATATATATATATATATATATATATATATATATATATATTGTAAGGAAGCAAGCGCGGCGTCCAGGCGCTGGCGCGAGCTCGGCTGGCGCAAGGAAGAGAAAGACGAGGAGAATAAGAACAGCCGGCCCGCAGCGAGGGCGTTGTCTCTTGTCTCTCTTCCACTACAATGGCGCAGCCGTCGGAAACGAAGCCTTAAGGCAGAAATCGCCTGTGCTCGTCCGTCTTCGGCCTTGCGGAGCCGCCAGTCCAGGAACGCCGCCCTCGCTTCCTAGGGCATGGAAACCGCAAGCCAGCCGCCGCTGGAAGCAGAGTACGGAAGGGACGGCGTGCAAGCCTCCTCGTCACCCGCTTACCTGCCGGGGCTACAAGCACCGTCTGGGGAAGGCGTCCAAGCCTCCTCGGCGACTCAACGGTGCTCCCTCGGCGCTTCCATTCCTCGTGCCGACTACGCTTCCCTGATTCGTGACATCGCCGCGCTGATTGCTTCCAGGAACACATATTCCGCGGCCGCCGTCAATGGTTCTCCAGGCGGCTCACCCGAATATGCGGCGAGGATCATCCGCGAAGCCACGCGCTTTTCCCAACAACTGCACAGCTTCGTGCCATCTAACTACAGGATCTCAGCCGCCGCCGTGAGTACCGGGGCCCCTACATTTTCCGCGGGCATCGCCCCTGGCTCTTCGGGCTCCTCTGGCTCCTCGCTCGACAAACCCACGGACGTCGTGAGGACGGCATCCTTGCTGGCCGAGGAGCTGGACCGTCTCATCGCGAAAATTTCCGGATCCTTGCAGACCACCCTATCATCAGCGGTTGCGGCAGAACTCCCGGAATTCCGAGGCTTTCAGGACAACGTCTTCGAGTGGATTTCCACCATCAACTCGTTCGGCACCATCCATGCTTGGCCGGAAAATCGCAAGTGGCTGGTGGCCATCGACCGCCTTCGAGATGCCGCCAAGGCGTGGCATGCCTACGAAGGGATCACGCAAAGATCCTGGACAGAGTGGTGTGCCAGATTGACAAGTATATTTCGCCCACTTTTCGATGCTTGCGACCCCTTTCCTGCTGACCAAGACTCCAGCACTCATGAAACTGCGAGGAACACAACCTCGATGGTGCAGGTCGGGTGTACACGAATCTGCCCTCCGTTGGAGATCGTGCTCCCTTTGCACAACCCCTTGATTGCCCGTCGGTGCCCTCGAGCCCGACAACGGAAAGCTTCGGTGGCTGCTCTAGAAAAGACGTCGGAAGCAATGGCTGCACTCCGCTGCTCGTCTCCGCCCCTGCGCCTGTATCCGACGCCATAACATCGCTAAGGGAGGCCGAGACCACTACTCATGCAGCGCAGTTGGAGGAGCGGGCGCCGGATTCGCCGTCGCAGTGACACGCGCAGATGCCGGCTCCTGTCGTGTTTGGCATGACTCCAGTACAGGCACCGGAAGAATTCCTGCCTTCCATTGCAGCGCTCGCCGACCCACCGGAGCCGCTTCCTCGCCTTCTAGAGAAGTCACCTACCCAATGTCCTCTCTATCGACTTGCGGTACAGGATACAAAAAAAGGAGAGAACATGTTGTCAACAGGCACCCATCCGGAAGTTGCCAGGACGCGCCTCTCTCTCCTTGGTGCGGATATAACGGAAGTCAGAAAACGCAACCTCAAGAACACCAAGAAGCAGCCTCGCAACTGCAAGAAATGCGTGGTAGACGCACACCGAGGAAACTTGGCAACCCGGTTGGCTCCTCGGATGCTGCTCCGGCATCCTCTTCTTGGTATGCCGCATGCCCCGTTTTCTCCGCGACCGAGCCAATGCCGGCTGCCCGATTCATTGTTGACAGCTGACACGACGTCGCATCGGGGCCGAGGTCGACCGCCGCGACACAGCCAATGCCGCCCCCCCAGAATGTCCGTCAGCTGGGCCAGACAAGTCGCTTTCATCACAAACCATACTGACACAAAACCAACCACAGCGGTACAGCCAAAGCCGCCCTCCGGAGTTTTGTTTGCAAGAACATACAGACGGGCTGCAACACTGGAAAGACCGACCACCGAGGAACAGCCAGTGCAGACCACCAGAGACGATTGCAACAGGTGACGGTGAAGTTATGACGGCTACAGACGAGATATTGCGGACAGAATACCATACTTGCAGCGTGGCCGAGTGTAAGGAAGCAAGCGCGGCGTCCAGGCGCTGGCGCGAGCTCGGCTAGCGCAAAAAAGAGAAAGACGAGGAGAATAAGAAGAGCCGGCCCGCAGCAAGGGCGTTGTCTCTTGTCTCTCTTCCACTACAATATATATATATATATATATATATATATATAAGTTCGATGGGCCAGTTGTCTTGGTTCAGCAATGGGTTATAGCACAACGGAAGCGTTGTCAACAAGGATGTAAATATTTATTTAGTTCCCAACAGTTTCGGGAGGGGACCTCCCTTCGTCAGGGGTTGAGTTAAACTATCGTCTCTAGCGGCGACCACTCGCCTTCGAAAACATCTAAGAGGAAATGGGAAAGAGGGGCAAAAAAAACAAAAAACCCAGAACAAACACCCTCGACACAACACAACACGGCAAATTGAGAAAAAATTGTCCACAGTCGTTAAGCGTCCACATCTGCTTATGATCTCGTATTTACCGGTCCTCGTGGTGCGGAGGGCCACCCAAAGCTGTCGCCGCGGCGGCCGGGACGAGTCTGCGCCGCCACACGTGGAGGCAAGAGCGTCCCCTTAATGGGTCGGCTCTTTACCTTTCATGTCCGCTCATTCCTTGTCAATAGCCCCCCAAGTGGTAGGGGAGCGTGGGCACTGCACATTCTACAAATGTGAGAAAAAAAAAGAGAGAGAGAGAGAGAGAGAAAGGACACTGCAGACGTACAGCCAATCAAGAAACAAGCATGGTCTCCATTTACGTTTCCCTATTGCCAAAAACATCTTGGTTTACCTCTCGGAGGCAGGAGAGTCTGCCAGGGTCCTCATTGATGCCGGATATTAATGTTGTAAATTTGAAAATAAAATATGCCTCTCGTTGTTCGCGCTCCCGCGTGTTTCGAAAACCTGATTGTAGAAGGGTTACGCTGATATTTTCAAAGCTGTGGTTTGGCAGGCGTAAGTGTCTGGATAAGGGTAGCTTCGGCAGTGAAGTGGTGTGGTACCGGTGGTTATTGAACCGCAGTCGAAAAGGCGTGTCTGTTTGGCCAATGTATTCTTGCCCGCAGGCATTGCAATGTAGCATGTATATCACATTACTGGAGTCACAATTAAGGTTTTCTGTGATTTTGAATTTGAAATCTGAGAAACTTGCTTTTGATTCACATGTTGTGACAATGTGGGGGCATACTTTGCACCGAGCTTTTCCGCAGGGGTGGCACCCTGGTTCAATTTTAGCAGGGCTTGTTTTGGCTCTGACAAGGATGTCCTTCAGGTTTTTATCCCTGCGGTACACCACGCGAGGTGGTTCCACGAAGATGGAAGTTAATCGTTTGCTTTGCCTGATTATATTGAAATGGCGGGAAAGTATGTTATTAACTCGTGGCACTGATGAGGAGTAAGTTAGCACAAGATTTGTTTGGGAAGTTGTTTTTGATACTGTTTTTGGCTCCTTAATTATGGTATTCCGGTTCACGTTGCGAGCACGTAGTATGGCATCGTCAATAATGTCTTCGGGATAATTCTGTTGTGATAGGGCATGCTTTAGGTATCCTGCATGTTTGTCAAACTCCTGTATGTCGGTGCATATTCTTCGATACCGGTAAGCCTGAGAATATGGAATACCCGTTTTGCAATGTCTTGGATGGCTGCTGTTGAAGTGCAGGTACATCTGCCGGTCTGTAGGCTTTTTGTAAAGGTTTGTTGTCAGGCGTTCATTTTCGAACGAGACAGTGACGTCCAAGAAGTTAATTCTAGTTTTGGAAATGGTATGTGTAAACTTAATTGATGGGTGGAGTTCATTGAAATCACATATAAACCGGAGAAGGCTACCCTCATCGTGGTTCCATACCATGAATATATCGTCCAAGAATCTCCGGTAATACAAAGGTTTCAAGGTGCGCCCTTCAATAAACGGGATTTCAAGGGATGCCATAAAGGTGCTCGCAAAGTTCGGGGCCATTTTTGTGCCCATTGCAGTGCCACTGACCTGAAGGAAGTGCTTGTCATTGAACTCAAAATGGTTATGATTTAGTACAAGTTCAAGAAGTGTAGACAGTACCGCACCACCAACACCTGTCGATGAGTCGAATTTCTCATATTCAGAAACCATAGCCGTTATTCCGTCACGATGGGGTATGTTGGTGTACAGTGAGCAGACGTCCATGGTCACCAGAAAGCTATCACCTGGAACACTGAGATCAGAAGTTTCGCGGATAAAGTGGTTTGTGTCCTTTAGGTAAGAGGGAAAAGTCGGTGGGATGTCTTTTATCAGGGAATTTATGAATTCTGATATATTTTCTGTTGATGTACTGTTACTGGATACTATCGGACGTCCCGGACTGCCTGATTTGTGTATTTTAGGGAGTAGGTAGAATCGACCGGGAACAGAATGAGACGGCAACATCGCTTTTAGCATTTTGCCGGTAATTTTTTCATCCTGGCGGAGGTTACTTAGGATTGCTTTTATTTTATTTTCGAATTCGGGAGTCGGGTCCTTTGGAAGTTCTTTGTAGAAGTTTGTGTCTGACAGTTGCCGGTCCCCTTCCTTTAGGTAGTCCGACGTATTTAGTATTACAATGCAACCACCCTTATCAGCAGGCTTAATGGTAATGTCGGGGTTTCTTCGCAGTTCATTGAGTGCTCTTTGTTCTGACTTTGATAAGTTGTTGCGAGATGGCCGTATTTTCTCGTACGCTCTAATTATATCTTTTTGGACAGCTGATATATACATATCAAGGTGTTTGTCCCTTGTTTTCGAAGGCGAGTGGTCGCCGCTAGAGACGATAGTTTAACTCAACCCCTGACGAAGGGAGGTCCCCTCCCGAAACTGTTGGGAACTAAATAAATATTTATATCCGTGTTGACAACGCTTCCGTTGTGCTATAACCCATATATATATATATATATATATATATATATATATATATATATATATATATATATATATATATTGTAATGTCGCCGACGTGAACCAACATTTTTTTCTTTGAAATATTTTAGCACTTCACTGCTTTCAATGAGCTACATGAGCCCAATTTTTTTCCCGGTACCTTTGAGATGGGTGCCAAAACGGCTGGGACGCTCGGCGTAGAATGACTCAGATGTGGTATCTCTACGCAGAGTAACTTTAACCCCAAATTATGGTGTTTTTGGCCAAACTTAAGAAAAATATATTGCGTTACGAAAAGCAACTTCCGGGAACTAAGGGTAGCGTAATAAATCAGCACTTTTTTTCAGGGCAAATCCGTTGAATTCGTTAAGAGTTCATAGTAGTAGGTTGTAGTAAGACCAATTCTCAGATAACAAGATAATAGAAGAGAGGGAGAGAAAAGGTGCGTAGCTTGCACTAGTGGCGCTAGGCTGAAACCATCGGCGGAGCAAGTGGTCGTCCTGACAGGTTTTGGTAGTATAATGCCAAGCCTTTGGTAGAGATGCTAAGCTTTTGCTTTTAATACTAAGGATGGCTAGACTTGGCTATTCTTTTCCGGTTTCGGTCGTTTATCCACAGTGCGCGCGTGTCATGCGATTTCGGTATGGACACGCCACTTTAGTTATGTGATTTTATTTGATTTTAGTCATGTGACCAGCTGTTGCGAGGTTTTGGCGGGAAGATGTGTTGGTAGCTGTTAAACGAGGTTAGGCGATTCCATTCGCATGGCTAGTTGTCAAGTAGTTGATAACGGAAACAGTTCACGCGAGTGGCTGTTATATGATGTTGAGATTCTATACACGGGACTAGACGTTACGTGGTTTTTTGCGCGAACATGTTACGTGACTATTGGGGTGATTTCACGCGATTTTAGTCGCGTGACTAGCTGTTACGTGATCTTACGTGACTTATGTCACGTGATCACCTGTTACATGATCTTACGTGATTTCAGTCACGTGCCTGGATGATACGTTATGTTACTTCGGTCACTGACTAGCTGTTACAGGATGTTGCGCGATTTTAGTCACGTGACAAGTTGCTGCGGGGTTTAAGGCTGGAACATGCCACGTGTCCAGCTGTCATGCAATGTTGCGTGATTTTAGTCTCGTGACTTCTTACGAAAAATTAGGCTACATTCATTTTTTACTCACCTGACTAGTCTTCACGTGATCTACAATCCGCGTGAAATGAAACCCGAACAGCAGCAAGCATTCGCGGTGGTATAGTGCGCGCCGTCCAGTTATCACCACTGGCAGGCGCGCGCATCCGTTTCGGCAGCACTTCGCATACATGCGCGCCTGTCCATAGTGATAACTGGACGGCGCGCACTATACCACTACGAATCCTTGCCGCTGTTCGGGTTTCATTTGACGCGGATAGTACGTAATTTTGTAAACGTTACTAGATGTTATGTGTTTTCACGTGATTTTAGTCCCGTTACTAGATGTTGCTTGAGGTTACGTGAATTTTAGTCTCTCGAGTAGTTACGTGACGACGTTACGTGGTTTTTACTCACGTGAGTTTTTTCGTGACGTTACGTGATTTTAGTCACGCGATTATTTGTTACGTGGTGCTACATGATTTCACTCATGTGACTAGCTACGTCATTTTAGTGACGTGACCAGACGTTTCGTGATGTTACGTGATTTTTAGTCATGTCACTAGTTACGTGATTTTACATGATTTTTTGTGACGTAACAGACTCACCCTTATTGTTTTTGTAATCCATGCTGGATAAATTGGCACACGTGGTTGGGAGCGAACCACAACTTGAAGAGGAGGACGCGAGCGCGTGCTGGTATATGATGATGATAATTCCTGTTCGCAGTGCCCAGAGCAACCAAAAGCTTAAAGAGCTCCGCTCTTAAAAAAGCGTGAGGACAAGCGCTTGTTATAGGATCTCCGAGGGCTTTCGGTCAGGTCGAGAATGTCACACCTGACGGTGTTATGGGAAATTAAATAATTTGCCAGATGCATTTCCCAGACATAGACGAAAGCTAAACATTTCTCAACATGCAACACAAAAAAGAAATAAATGTACTAGTTGAGACATGCGTGTCTCAGAAAGGCTACAAAAGCGTAGTCGGCGCAGGACAGTGGCGTAGCCATGGGGTGGCACACTGGGCCTGGTCCCCCCCCCCCCCCCACTCCCCCCCAAAATGTTTTTCGCCATGGCATACATAGCGCAAAATGATGACCATTTGCGTGCCCGCCTTCCCCCCCCTTCAAAACAAGGAGGTGCACTCCCCCCCCCCCCCCCCCCCCACGAAAAAAATTTCTGCCTACGCCCCTGGCGCAGGACACGGACACGTGTTGTCAGCCTATCGACAGCATCCGATGCATATTGCGTGTAACTGTTACGGTGATAATTCTTGATGTGAGTAGGCTTAAAGAGAACATTGAGCAAACCAAAATGTTATTTGAAAATTTCTCCCTGATTTTTCTGGCAGTTCTGTAGCCGGCTTCCTTGCAAACTAGGAATGGGTTTTGGGTGAAGAAAGAATTACATGAACTGAAAAATTAGGTGGACCTATTTTGCCCATATAAAGGTTTACGCAACCGATGTAGCTGTGAGTTCTCGCACTGCTTTCCGGCGTAGTGCCCTGCTGTTTCGAGACGCATTTTAATTTAATTCTCTTCTTGTTGTCCTCAAATGAGATAACGGTGAAGCACGTGCAGCTTAGGCCTGATAGGTTATCTTTCTAAGGGATGAAAAGAAAGTTTAACCCCCCCAAAATAAAAGGTATGTTGTGACTGAGATGCTCTGTGCCTCCAAGTGATAATAATAATATCTGGGGTTTTACGTCCCAAAACCACGATATGATTATGAGAGACGCCGTAGTGGAGGGCTCCGGCAATTTTCACCATCTGGTGTTCTTTAACGTGCACTGACATCGCACAGTACACGGGCCTCTACCATTTCGCCTCGATCGAAATGCGACCGCCACGGCCGGGATCGAACCCGCGACCTTCGGGTCAGCAGCCGAGCACCCTAGCCACTGCTCCACCGAGGCGGACTGGGCCTCCAAGTGAAGTTGGCTTACTACAGCGGCCTCTCATGGTCAGCGCTAACTTCGTTCACTGAAGAGTTCCACCCTCTATACGACCGCCATGCGGTGGCGTCCTCAACATCAACTACAAATAAAAATTTTTCGCCGAGCACGTCAAGCGGCCAGACTGATGCGAGCCCGTTTGTCTCCGCAGAACGCAATCCCTGGTTAATTAGATTCGGTGCGTTGTCAAGTATTCGGTACAGTTCACCCCTTTCTCCCAAAAGCGAACAAAATTAACGAGCCAACAGAGACTCTATTGGTCCCAGCCGATGAGTCCGATTAAGTGTGTCGGCCCCTTGTTCTATTCAACTACATGGGTACAGTCCTCGTACTTTTCACCTAGCTCCACTGACCTGTCATCCCGACCTCTTTTCTATAAGGTGAATGATGGAGGAGAGTGGTGGAAAGGGAAGGGTGTTTGTGCTCGAAAGCCCCAAAGCGGGTCCAGCCATTGTGCTCAACTAAGGCTCAAAATGACGGTGCGCTTGACGGCCTCGTTCTCCGGGGATTCTTTTTTTATGGGTCGAGGAATAGCCAGGGGACCTCGCCATCGCTCAGTCTCAATTTTCTGCCGGAGCTGTTTTGCTTGCGAAAGCGCCCCATTGGCTGAAATCGCTTCACGAATGGAGAGACTACGTCAACCACAGCGCGTGGCGCTGCCGCGTGTTTTCCGGGGAGGGAATATTCTTTCTCTGCCTCAATTTCTTCACTTCGTAACATGCTGGCTTTCTATTAAAAATAAGGTTTCTCCATTCAGCTTGCCTTCAAGCATAAAATGAACTTTCTGCGTGTGCCTGGCTTTGTATGACCATCACGTCCATAACGTACTTCCAGGTGCCCCTCGCACGTAACGAAGCTTCGCAAACGAAACGAAGCCTAACAACTAAAGGTGTTAGTAATGCCAAGCTAGCTCCCAATCCACAAAGTATTTTGAGCGTTTCAAAATATTTAACATACTTCCCGCCAAAGCAAACGGAAGTAATTGGGGCACCTTTCTGCGACACATGAACTATTGTCATCTGGTTTGTTTGCGTATCTTTTCACGAAAACTGCGTGGTTGCTGCTTTCCTGCTTTCCTATCAAGAGTGTTATATAACGCTGATAACCACAGGCCATTCGAATTCTCGGGAGGCAACAAGCTCTAAATGCGCCTTTTTATTTTGTTTTTGTCTCAGAGTGTTTCGTCAATATATGCACGTCTGTATAGACGTTTATCTCTTCTTTACTCACGCAAAAAACTTGCTGTTAACACACTGACTAAATGTATTTTGCTCTACCTTCGTACCACCATTTGTGGTGACGTATATTAACATTATATTCTCTCTTTATTTGATTCCTTTCCTTCATTTCGGAAGTGACAAGAAGTAGCTGGTGCTACCTGTGGGCAGCAAGCACTACTATTTCACCCTGTAAATAAAAGAGGACCTTTTGGTTTTTTTTCGTTGTAAGTTTCACAGAACGTGATGTCATAATGCAAATCAAATTGTCAGAACACAGACTGGGAGTTTGTTGTTAATCTCGAAGTTTTTATTTATTCATTTATTATGTGCTCATTTATTTAATACGTACTGCAGACACGAAGTTCTAGCAGGGTCGGTAGAATACATTAGGTCAACAGAAATAAAAAAATCTTGTCAATTGAACGATACAGTTTTGAGCATACAACTAAAAAAAACGGCAAACAGCGCTTTAAGAAGACAGCTATAAAAATGCAATTGTAAAGTAAAATAATACAACGGTTACAGCGGTAAGGTGTTCCATTCATTAATGATGCGCGGGAAAAAGGAGAACTTGAATCGATTAATTCGGGCAAAATGAAATTGCAACTTACTGTAATAGTCGCGACAAAGCAATCAGTAAGGAGTATAACCATGTTTAGCACTTCAAAAAGAAGCAGAACATCTTCCTTATGCGATTCTCTGCCATTACACTGAATTTCAGTATCTGTGCATCTATGCAGTTTTCAGTCTATATTACTTATCACAGGGTCTACCCACCTCAAGTAAGCAGTGCTCGCACTCTAATATTTGAGCTGTGCAAACGAGTTATATATATATATATTTCATAGGTTCATAGGCCTGCGCACGAGGGGGGGGCAGAGGGGGGTGGCCGCTCCCCTAGTCACCTAAAAAGGGGGGGGGGGGCGCAAAGTCTGCCCCATACATTGACTTAATAGGGAAGGGGGCGCTGCGACGGGCCTTCGCCCCCCCCTGAAGGGGAACCCTGCGGACGCCTATGCCTAGGCTCGATGCTTTGAAAATGTAGCCAGCAAGAAAAACTGCACGGAAGCAAGTTGGAAGACCATGGTTGCCAGGTTTCGCATTTTGCCCCAATTTGGCTACCATTTAGGGGCTGGTGGCGGCAGAAAATCCCTTTGGGTATTTCCCTACCTTTGACCGCTTCGTTTGTTCCCTCGTTTTAAGCTTATTTATAAATATGTGGTGACATCGCAGTCGCTGGCGTCCGAGTATAATTACTGAAAGAATGAATTTTAATGAAAACGATTATTCATTGGCTTAAACAGGGGTAAGGGTCATTGGTGGGGATCATAATAAACATAAAAATCTACACGTCTGTATCACCCAGTCAAGCAAGCATCGCCCCCCCCCCCCCCCCACCCCCCAAATAAAAAGGCTTTCGGATACGTGACACCCGGCCCCGGCAAAAGATGTACCATGGACCTCACTTTGTAAACCACCCATTGCTAAATGCTATTTGAAACCGTAGTTGTAGATGAGCGAAGCGGACAATCAATATCGCCTCGCATCCCAAGCACTCCGGACACACCGACTTAAGTAATCGGATATCCGAACAAGTGCTTGTCTATTTTAATGCGATAGCGTTAAAGAGCTCGTTTCGTAAAAGTTCCGGCGTCGTTGGTTGGTGGCAAGCAGGTGTTCTACCACACAGCCAGATCTATGCTTCGAAATACATTGAAAAGAACTTCCTCTGCTTGGAAATGTAGAGAAAATAACTGGTGATTCTCGAACGCACGCGTGCTGTATGCATACGTCACAATACAGCAAGTAATATCACAGTAATACTGCGTGGTACAACCATACATTGCCATCGGGCGTCACAACACGTGAATATCATAACGACTTCGTTGTTTAAAGCCGGCCACCCATTGCACAAGGCACACACGTTACTGCATGTATTCCCTCTACACCCCTTATTAGTTGGTGCAGGGCAAGTTCGAAAACATTTTACGCGCATAATTGCTCGCGGTTTAAAGCATGCTACCCCTTACATAGGGCACACACCTTAGTGCGCGCATTCTGTGACACCCACGTAGCGGGTGCAATGATACTGGCTGTGAAAGCTCGGCTGAGCAGTACAAGCACTGATCTTGCAGAAATGGAGCAGATGTGTAACAGCATGATTAATGAAGAAGCTGGTCACCAAGAGGTTTCAGACATACAGAGGGGGGACACACTAAGTGGTTGAAGTACGCACTAGGGACAGTATATCGATATCGCCTTCAACTCTTAAAGGCGGAGCTTAAGTGTACCTTTTTTTTTTTGTAGGGGCGAAGCTCCTTAGGGCATGGGTTAGTCCCTCGCTGTGCGTCGTAGCCACCTCTAGTACTCGGAGTGCTCACTAGATGGCGATGGCGCTGCGGCGCTCGCTCCATTCCGATGCGTAGGAGACGGCTCCGCTGCTCGGAGTGCTCACTAGATGGCGATGGCGCTGCGGCGCTCGCTCCATTCCGATGCGTAGGAGACGGCTCCGCTGCGTGCTCTAGTGTGATAGGAGACCGCTGGATGGCGCGGCGACGCTAGAATCTCATTGAATGGAGGCTTATTGCACTCATTGAATCGGAGACCGCTTGAGGCTCGGCGGCGCTCGCTGCACCCCGATGCGGGAGACCGCTAGAGGGCCAAAGCTATAAAATGCGTTCGCTCTTGGTGCGCTTCCTCTTTCTCTCGGCAGTCAGCGCGCAATGAGCGACGAAGACAAGGCGGTGGAGCGGAGGGCTCGGAAAGCGTGCTTATGCGTGAAGCGTGATTTACATGATGATCGACTGGGCAAAATTTACGGAGGATTCACCGTTTACCGATGAACCTCCGGAGTTTCGCCCACTCATCATCATTCACTCCGTGGATATGCTGTGATTTTTTTTTGTGCAGGGATTGTCACTCTGAGATGTTAAATGCTCGGACTGTGTCATCAGGCAAGAAATTATTTCGAAAGGGAGCATAACTTACGCTTGAATCCCAGAAACTGGGATATTGAGCACACTCGCGCAGGAGACTCATTTCTTTTTTTTTTTTTTTATTTCTGGTCCTTCGAAAATAAGTCATGAAAAATGCATGGAGAATGTTGTCTTTCCAGATGATTGCAAAAGTCAACTATCTATGCTTGAATGTCACAAATTTCGACGTTGAACGTTCATGCTGTGCTTATTTTTACTGATGTAAATTTTTCTTAAAGGCTTTTGTGTCTATTGATCTAAATAAGGGCTTCGAAGTTGTTTTCACGCATACATACCCATTTTCGGCTACTTTTACTGCCCTTGGTTTAAGTTGGCTACATTTAGAGCGTAGCTTTAAGGCGCCCATTCCTTCGTTGAGTGGCGTCACCGTCAGCGTTCTTGGCGTAACCGATAGAGTGAACGAGTACGAAAGAGAGCAATCAAGGACGAAAGAGAGCGAACACGGATTCCGGCTGCCCCACGGTCGGAACCCGCGCGCATGCTGGGTTGGCATGTGCACACTGCGGTTGACTTCACTTGTTGCAACGGGGCTGTCGGCGTTTCGCTTGGTTCGCGACACCTGCAATGCACAGAGTGGTGTGCGTAGCACTTGATCGCTGGGAGTTTCTGCGGCAATACGTATCGAATGTTACATTGTAACAAATGCGGATAGCCAAAACTGCAAACAAAGTTGGTGTTGCCCAAACACGAAGCTGGGCTCAGAATTCGCAATAGGCAGTATTGTAATCGTCGTTGAATTCTTTGGCTCGTTTTTCAAATTATTTAACTATTTTTACTTCCCCGCAGGGGCGTCTGCGCAAGCAGGCGTTTGGTGTGTGGCGACACCACGGACCCGAGCCAATGGGGGGGAGTTTCAATCCCCTCCCACGCGTAGCCGTGCGTGGCTTAGCCGTGTCCGGGGAAAAGGGGATCCTGGGGGTTGAGCCGACGCTGGGTGTTTGGACCTTTAAGGCCCCCCGGCAGAGGCAACACACCCCTTTGGCCCTAGCTTCACGTAGACGGCACCCCTGGGCTGACCCACCCAGGGGAATTCGGCAGTCGCCTCTTCCTATCTCTCTCTCTCCCCTCATCTTCGTCTTTCTCTCTCACTTTATATCTCTCCTGTCATCTTGTTTCTTCCGTTTACTTCCGATTTTTCCTGACGGCGAGGGTTAACCTTGTGTAGTTATCCGCCCTCGGATAATTAGATTAGGTTATAGCGGCGATGTATGGCTGGCGTCTCCAAGTGTTATTCGACCTTGTGGCGTCCCCTTGTTGGGCTCGGTGGTGGGTGGCCACCATCGCTGCCGAATTTTTTGACGTCTTATATGGCAAATCTTTTTTCTTCACCAACTGATCGCTCCCTGAAACGGTGGCGCACCGACGAAACGCTGACCTTTTCCATTCAGCAAAAGCAATCTTTTCCAAAATACCACGTCATACATAGTGAACATGAAACTAAGTCCGCGCGAGGGATGTCGCCATTCCTCGTTGCAAAATGCCTCAGAGAAACCATTGGAACTGGTTACAAGGTCACAAGAATGGCAGCTGGCGATCTGCTCCTTGAAGTACGAGATAAGCAGCAGTATGACAAACTCGCTCACCTTGTTGCTTTCGGTAATTTCCCTATCTCTGTGAGCCCACACCGGAGCATGAACACCGTCAAAGGTGTAGTGTCCGATGAGGACCTCACTGGCCTCAGTGAAGAAGAACTGCTAGACGGATGGAAAGACTCAAATGTTACTCATGTCCAACGAATCAAGATTAGGCGCGACAACACTGAAATACCGACCAAGCATCTGATACTTACTTTTGCCTGCAACACACTTCCTGAGACCATAGAAACCGGCTACGTTAAACTCACTGTAAGACCTTTCATTCCAAACCCACGGCGATGCTTTAAGTGCCAGAGGTTTGGTCACGCGTCCCAGAGCTGCCGAGGGCAGCTTACTTGTGCAAAATGCGGAACCACGGGCCATTCTACTGATGACTGTGCTGGCGATGAGACTCGCTGTGCAAACTGCGATGGCGATCACCCCGCATACTCCAGAGCCTGCCCGGCCTGGAAGAAAGAGAAAGAAATAATTACGATAAAAGTGAAAGAAAACATAACGTTCCGCGAGGCACAACAGCGTGTTTCATCATCATTCCCATTACCAAGACCTTTTGCCGAAGTGGTGCGACGGGGGCCGGCACCACAACGGCCTGTCGCGTTTGCCCGGACCACGCGCAGCGTGCCGAGGCAAACACCACCCGCCCCCATGGTAGGAGCAGCCAAGGCTGCCCTGCCTACCCTGAACCTGACCACACCGGTGGCCACTACAAGCTCCGGCATCGTAGAGGCCACGGAGGGCACGTCGACCTCCGGACCGGTAGGGTCCAAGGCTTCGTCGTCCCAGACGAAGTCTACGCGACGCACAGATCGCTCTCTGGAGCGAGTGTCCAATGCCTCACAAGAGGCTGTGGACATCACCCCTAGTCAAACGGCGCAGATGGCGTCGAAGGAGCGGCGTGCTTCGCTCGACCGCTCCAGGAAGGACAAAACACCAATTACAGGGCCTGACAAGAGCTCTGTAAAGTAAGCCTTAATCTACCACTTTAGACACACAGCACTTTTTTTTTCCTTTCAAAATGTACAGAATCATGCAGTGGAATGTCAGAGGATTACTGCGAAATCTAGACGACATCCAAGAACTGATTAGTGAATTTAATCCTAAAGGGCTGTGTGTCCAAGAAACACACCTAACATCTAGGCAGACAAACTTCCTCCGACAACACGTAATTTTCCGAAAGGATCGCGAGGATGCTGCAGCATCTTCCGGTGGCGTCGCTATAATAGCTGACAAAAGTGTGGCATGTCAACATCTGAAGCTCCAAACGGCCCCTTGAGGCAGTGGCCGTCCGAACTGTATTTTTTGATAAGCTCATTACTATCTGTTCATTGTACATACCGCCTCATTACCATCTCCAGAAACGCGATTTAGAATCATTAGTGGCAGAACTCCCCGAACCTTTTTTGATTCTTGGAGATTATAACGCGCACAGCAGCCTGTGGGGAGACTCTCGCTGCGATGCGCGAGGCCGCCTTATTGAGCAACTTCTTTTCTCTACTGGGGCATGTCTCCTGAACACCAAGCAGCCCACATATTTTAACCTCGCGAACAAATCCTACTCTGCCATAGATCTTAGTATTTCATCGCCAACGCTTTTACCTGATTTTAAATGTAATGTCCTGGAAAACCCGTATGGAAGTGACCACTTCCCAATCATTTTAACTAAGACGACCCAAAATCAACGTCCTCCGCAGGTCCCACGGTGGAAGCTCGACTCAGCCAACTGGGAAGAGTACCGAGCTCTTACTCACGTGACATGGGCCGAGATGTCTGGTTTAACGCTAGATGATGCTGTAAAGTATTTCACAGCTCTTATAATTCATGCTGCTTCTAACTGTATTCCCGAAATGCGTAGCACAGGTTCCAAAAGGCCTGTTCCCTGGTGGAATGATGATTGCAGAAATGCGCGAAAGATGCAAAACAAGGCGTGGAGGTTGCTGCGCAACTGCCCGACAGCGCAGAATTTAGAGAATTTTAACCCTTTCAGTACCGAATTAACTATTTTCAATGTAAGCAACTAGTTTTCACATTTGGAGATGCACATGATCGTGGTAGTCCAAAAAAACTGAAAAACTCTTTGTTCACACTTTTCAGTGAAGAGTAATTAATGTGCCAATTAATTTAATAAATAATTTTTATTTAATATTAATTCCATAATTTTTAGTTCATTTATTACTTAAAATGTTATCTAGATAGGATAGCATAATGTCGAATAGCCGAAATTCAAATTTCTGGCGCAGAACTAAAATAAATGCCCTATCTCTGCACGGTGAAAGAAGACGCTGCCTCGGCGAAATGCGCGAACAGCACGACCGCTTTTGTAATTTCTTCGTTCAGACGTGACCTCGCTGTATTGTGTGTACCATGTTGACACCACATGTAGGGCAGATGCTAAATACGGGCTCTTGAGGAAGAACAACGCTTTATCTTTACCAGATGCTTGCTGACTGACCTACATAATTTATGATTCCAATTGGAATCACTGGGACTGAAAGGGTTAAACACGTAAAATCACAAGGAAGGAGAACAGGCCGCCAGGCTCGAAGAGAGAGCTGGCAGAAGTTTTTGTCTGGTATAAACTCCTATACAGATGAAGCTAAAGTCTGGAACAAGTTTAATAAAATCAGAGGACGAGATGCGTATTCACTTCCTTTAGTAAACACACAAGGCGACACCCTGGAAGACCAGGCAAACTTCCTTGGTGCGCACTTTGAACGTGTTTCGAGCTCAGCACACTACTCCGATACCTTCCAGCGGTACAAAACAATTATAGAAGGACAAACACTAGACAGGAAAAGTACGAAATACGAGGCCTACAATGAGCCTTTCCACTTAGCTGAACTGCACGCATCGCTAAACGGTTGCAATAAATCTGCCCCAGGTTCCGACCGCGTGGTATATGAAATGTTGAAGCATTTACCTCTCGAAACACAAAAAACCCTCCTTTCCCTATACATTGCCATATGGTTTTTCGGGTGAAATCCCTGCTTCTTGGAAAGAGGCGATCGTTATCCCAATCCTGAAACAGGGAAAGGAACCATCTTCGGCTTCCAGTTATAGACCTATAGCCCTGACGAGCTGTCTGTGTAAACGTTTTGAGAAGATGGTAAACCGTCGTCTACTACACTTTCTGGAGTCAAACAGGTTGCTTGACCCACATCAGTGCGGTTTTCGAGAGGGCCGATCGACAACTGACCATCTCGTACGCATTGAGACTGGCATCCGTGATGCATTTGTGCACAGGCAGTTTTTCCTGTCTTTCTTTCTTGACATGGAAAAAGCATATGATACCACATGGCGGTTTGGCATATTGAAGGACCTCTCAGAAATGGGTATACGTGGGAACATGTTAGATATAATAGAGTCCAACAGAACGTTCCGTGTTCGAGTCGGCAGCGTCCTGTCACGTCCGTTTATCCAGGAGACTGGAGTACCACAGGGTGGTGTGCTAAGTTGTACACTTTTTATTATAAAAATGAACTCCTTGCGTCTGTATATGCCATAAAATATATTTTATTCAACCTATGTTGATGATGTACAGATTGGATTCAAATCCTGCAATCTCGCAATATGCGAACGGCAAATACAGCTTGCTCTTAATAAGGTGTCGAAGTGGGCCGACGAGAATGGTTTCAGCCTCAATCCGCAAAAGAGCACCTGCGTACTTTTTTCTAGGAAAAGAGGCCTGCAACCCGACCCAGATATTCATTTGCATGGCCATCCGCTGCCTGTACAAACAGAGTACAAGTTTTTAGACGTAATTCTAGACGCGAAATTATCCTTTGTACATCACGTAAAATACCTGAAAAACAAGTGTTTGAAAACTATGAATATTCTGAAGGTTTTGTCGCGTACATCATGGGGAAGTGATAGCAAATGTCTCATAAATCTCTACAAAAGTCTCGTACTCACACGCTTAGACTACGGGGCCATAGTCTATCAGTCCGCCACACCGAGTGCATTGAAGATGCTGGACCCCGTTCACCATCAAGGCATTCGACTTTCGACGGGTGCTTTTCGGACAAGCCCTGTGGAAAGCCTTTACGCCGAGTCAAACCAGTGGTCCCTTCATTTGCAGAGATGCTACGCTTCCTTCGTATATTTTTTAAAGGTCAATGCAAACAGTGAACATCCGACACACAGTGCTGTAAATGACTTATCTAGCTCTCAGTTATTCCATAACCGTTCTGTATCGCGGGCGCCATACTCGCTACGTGTGCGTCGTCTTGCCGAAGAAATGGAAATCCCACTCTTTGAACATCGTGTGGTGGCACCCGCTGCACAGCCGCCGCCGTGGCAGTGGCAGCTCATAGACTGCGATGTATCCTTCGAGGTAGTTACAAAACACGCGCCTCTCGTACATATCCGCACATACTTCCTGGAACTCCAGCACAAATTTCCAATTGCACAAATTGCCCTGAATTCTTTACGGATGCGTCGAAGTCCCACGCTGGTGTGTCCTACGCGGTGGTAGGCCCGTTCTTTTCCAATGCCGGTGTACTCCACCCCAACTCAAGCATTTTTACAGCTGAGGCTTATGCCATACTGGCTGCAGTTAAACACATTAAGCAAATAAGCCTACACAACGCTGTTATTTACACAGATTCCTTAAGCGTTGTAAAAGCTTTAAAAACTCTTAAAACGCACAAAAACCCTGTAATCGTCTCGCTGTACTCACTGCTATGCACAATTTACGCATCTAAACAACATGTCGTGATATGCTGGGTGACAGGACATCGCGAGATTGAAGGAAACGTGTTGGCAGACCAGCTAGCTGTATCCGTCCGCGAAAACGCTGCTGAAACAACCACAGCTGTTCCGGCACTAGACTTGAAACCCTTGCTAAAACGAAAGCTGAGAGCTTATTGGCAGCTCTCATGGGACAGACAAACACAAAATAAGCTACACGTTACCAAGCCAAACTTAGGAAACTGGCCACCATTATCGAAGTCTCGCCGCACACAAGTAACACTTACCAGGCTAAGAATAGGACACACTTACAGCACACACTCATACCTTCTGTCCGGTGGGGATCCACCCATGTGCGAGAAGTGTGGTGAACCACTCACCGTTCTCCACATTCTAATCCAGTGCAAAGGATTACACACTCTCAGGAAAAAGCACTTCCCTTCATGTTACCGAGAGCAAATACCGCTTCATCCAGCGATGCTCATCGGTAGGGATCCGCTCTTTAAACTTGACTCATTGTTCGCGTTTTTAAGAGATGTGCATAGTTTTTATGTGATTTACCCTGGTAATCCGCAGCGCGACCTCTGATAAAAGGTCGCTGTTGCGGTAGATACATTGAAAAGCACCTGTCTCGCGGCCCTTGGACGCAAGGGCATTGACGAGGCATTCGTGCTCACACCATGTTTCATTACTTTTATTCTCACCATCGTTTGCCACTCACTCTCACAGCTCACATTTCATGCCAGTGTCATAATTTTAATACTTATACGTTTTACCCGCCTTTATGGCGCGGAATTTTAGGCCCATATACAACCAGTTACCATAACCATTGATCATATCTCTCGTCTCGTGAAATGGCGCTCTTTGGCCATCACATGGCCCTTGCGCCAATAAACACCATATATCATCATCATCATCATCAACTATTTTTACTTGCTAAGTATTTCTT
>JALIZH010019433.1:0-32774 GCA_030522465.1 Rhipicephalus appendiculatus | reverse complement strand
TCGACGTAATAAATGCAGTTTTCTTGAAGTGCCACCTCTCATACTTATACGGCAACCAAAGGCAACCACTCCTTCAAATATATATATATATATATATATATATATATATATATATATATATATATATATATATATATATATATATATATATTATTTATTTATTTATTTATTTATTTATTTATGAGCGATAGAAGGGTAATGCATACAAAGGTGGACAGAACACAGATTCTGTGTTGGTTATCGTGCACGGCAGAAATTAGGAAAAGGAAGGCAGGAGAACGGGAATAAAAATGAAGGAAATCAAGCCGTGAGCCGTTTGCATAAAGAATGACTAACGCAAACAACGTAACCAGACATATCATATTGTTGCGGCACGTGGTGCTCATAAACTCAATCGCTACTTCCTTATTCGAAAGGCCGCCAACCCCACGTACGGCACATCAATCTAGACACCGCACTCACGCATATTACTTGTGTGTTCCCGCGCTTTATGGAGTCTGGAAGCAAGCGATATGCGGGACGCTGGACAGAATGACAGAAAGCTGAGACAGTTGGGGGGGCTTTATCATGAATGAAGGCAAGACACGCACACGAGAGAAAAGATCGGGACATCGCGAACGTGTTTTTTTTCCTGCAGGTCCTCTTATGTAGGGTTCGTTTACTACCTTTTGTGCTGGCGGGAATGTACCACCATCTGCCACAATAGGAAACGCTCTTCGCCAGAGATATAAACGAAAAAGTGCATAAAGTTGGATTCGTGGTAGTCAGGTTTCTGTGGTGTATGCAGGCGACATTCAGTAATTTTTCAGGACACAGGCGGGGGAGTACGGAGGGCCTGGAGGGCTCGGGCCCCCCTCCGGACGGCTTCATAAGAAGCGGAGCCCCCCCCCCCCCCCCTGGCGCCGGCCCGGGAAATTTTTTAAGAGCTTTGCTAAGGCCGCTGTACATTGACAACGGGCTGTTGGCCGTCCTGTCTGGCACCTATTTCACAGGAGGCTGTTTATACCCGCTTCTTTTTCATTTCAGGATTTTAAAATTGGGACCTTTGACCAGCGACAGGTCAAGCATTCACTTAAAAATGCCCCTCAAACGGATTTGTATGTGCAGAATATGTTGTGTTGACAAACAACTGAAGCGACCTCTTAAGCTATGACAATCTCGTCTTGAACCGCGTAGCGAACAGTTTTAAGAACACAAAAATGCTACTGTGAACACTAAGCAACCCCTACCCAATCAGTCTTGGAATGCTTTTATGATTCGATATCGAGATGATTCGATATCGTGCTTATATATGACACTTAATGCGCCATTTCCAGTTGCTATTTAAAAATTTCACCCACCTTTTTCTTAGAGGTCCTAGGGTGCTGATTATGTTAAAAGCCCCTCACCATTACCGGACGGGCTTTTAATTAGAACATTTTCAGCACCTTCGGACAATTAAGACATAGGGTGATCAAAATGTTCAAATCTCTCCGGAAATGGTGACTGAAGTGTCATTTATGAGCACGATGTCGAATCATCTCTAACGCGTACACCTAGCATACATCATTTCATCATGCGAACCACTGATAAGCGATCACGCATCGGCCTATACCTGTTACATCATAAAAACATCTTTAGTTAACTATACCTTAATTATGTCGTTAATCATTATTAAGACCACGGTGCATTAATTATCAGAAGCCACACACAACGCCCAAATACTGTATTGCAGGTCATCGACTACATTATAATTCTGCCCCTTGGGACTATGAAGCGGTTGAGTATAGCCTGCCCTATGATGGTCCAAAGGGGAAGATACCGTTCCATAAAATTAGCACTATTGCCCTTTTTGGCGTTCTGTACAGCAGTATTACTAAAACAAGTGACAAGCTTTTGTATGACTTGCATTATTCGCCGCCGAAAAGCCCCCGCTAGAATCTTGCGCTGACCTGCTATGCAGTGAAGGCGAGGCAAAGGCAAACTTTCTACTACCTTGTAGTTGTTCAGCTGGAAAATTTTTTTTCTCCCTTAAAACAAAAACTACTCTTTTGAAACTTTCTTTATGTCTTGCCAACAGATCATACAATGCAACAATATATAAGCCATATTTTTACTTGGACCGCTACATTGAGAAAATGAAGCCTCAATATGAGTCAAAATGCCATTTTTTCCAACTTTGTCACAATATTGTGGCAATGTTTTTGCTTCATACGCTCCCAAGGTATTTTCATCATTTATTATAGGAACCCATGAAACACATAATGTGAATATATTACTCGCAAAGAAATCTCCGGTTTTTATAAAATACGCTAAACATGCAGCATATTGCAATTTTTCGCCAAAACTAAAAATAAAGAAATGTAAGACTAAACTGAATAAACTATCATTGTCATGAAAGATCAGCGCCTTAAGATTATGGGAAAAAATTGTTTCGTAAAAATTGCTCAGACTAGTAATTTTATACAAATTATTTAGTGCGACACAGTTTCACTTGGGTGCCCAAAGTTCGAAGCGCCCTCTAGGCAACACAAAATTTTTTTGCGAAAAATAACGCCTCAATTAACTACTTATCACACTCACATATACGTGGACAATATTTTTCAGCAGGATCGGAGATGGTCGAAAATGGACCATCTCCGACCATATATTTATATATATGGTCGGACCATATATATATATATATATATGGAAGAGCAAGTCTGGCCACGCCCCCCCTCCGGGAAAATGAAAACTCTCCGCCTATGGTTCAGGACCATGTTGAGTGAAGCAATTAGTGGAAAACAGAGACTAGTCGGTTATAAACAGGCCCTGTCATTGCGTGGCTCTTTTACTACATGTGCATTGTTGTCTTACTTTTCCAAGACAACAATACACACGCATCTTGCTTTGCATGCCACGTATGTATAGCAAAGCAGCATCTTGATTTGCAATACACACGCACCATACAGATACGGCATGCAAACATACACATGCGGCATGCAAAGCAACATTTATGGAGCATGTATGTTTCGAACAGCACCATTCAGCAGCATACATTCTAGCAGCAGCATCTACCAGCAGGTGTGTTTGCATACGGATATGCATGTGTATATGAAAACATACAGATGCATACATACATACATACATACATACATACATACATACATACATACATACATACATACATACATACATACATACATACATACATACATACATACATACATACATACATACATACATACATACATACATACATACATACATACATACATACATACATACATACATACATACATACATACATACATACATACAAACGCGGCATGCAAAGCAACATCTTGCTTTTCATACCGCGTGTCTATTCTTGTCTTGCTTTGCAAGACAATACACACGCGGTAACAGAACCACGTTTACCTTGTTTAATTTTCGCTATTTTTTGCCGGAATATCCTACTTAGCAAATTATCAGGCCGCACAAGATTTGCCTGCTGTAACCAAGACATTTTGAATAATGCCGAAAAATGCGCAGCGCGCCCAAACAACCTCGTCTACTCAGCTAGTTATTGCTGGGTGACGCTGGTACTGTTCTAAATTCATCGAATGTAAACGATGGCAAGTCTTCATGCAGTATATACTACAATATAGAGTTGGTAGACAGACAATTTTGCTCGACTGATCATGCTGTAGCATTGATGTTAATGCTTATTTTAACGAGTTCGTTCATAAAAGGTAAATTATTAGCTCATATTCATGACAATACTGATGTCTTCGTTGCCAAAGCGGAGTTGCCAAATGGCCCAATGCCTGACATGATATATTTAATCATAAGTCAGGCTTCACTGCGGTTACATATTTTCGTACCTTACAAGGTTTATGAGCGTCCAATATGCCACTTTATCTGCATATACGCAGTGCTCATTCTATTAGTATTACAGTGATCTCCCAACTACTTTAGGAACCTTGATTTAGGAAACCAAGAATACTTAGAACAGTCCTTCAAAGAGGAGCATAATGCTACTTTCGCGACGGATTCTGTCTTCGCAGCGCATTTCTTTGACAGTCTTTATCTAGTTTCTTACATTTTAATACGAGTTCTCGGTTTTCCGTATATTTGCGGGCTTTCAGCATAACGAATGTGTTCTTGAGATATTATCTAGTTGCGCGATTCTTCTTTCCCATACTACAAGCTTTAAAATTTTCAGCCATAAAAATGGGTTTCAGATTGAAATACACCGAGTCATTTCTGTCTTGCATATTAAAAAAAAAGAGAAAAAAGACAGGCTTGTGATACGTGCATTTTCTAGGGGTGTGCGAATAGTGAAATTTCATCTCGAATCGAATTCGAATCGAATAGTGCCGAATAGTGGCCAAAAATGTCGGAATATCGAATCGAATATCGAATACCAAAGATTTTGTTGAAAATTGAAAGGAAGAACAAAGAAATGCAATCTGCTCATGTCCTCGAGCACATAACGCGGTGAGTGACCGCCACCGAAAGACTACAAATTGTCATGCAGAAACACAAGCTGTTCCACATGACCTTGCCTCAAACTTTCTCGCCGGTGATGTTACGGTATTTCCTGCAGTTGAAAACATGCGCTCTCTGGGCGCCTCAGTAGCAGGTATGGGAAGGCATCGCAAAGCATATTTGGCCATGCCTGGATGAAGTGCAGCTCTATGCGCTTTCCCCTATTTTCAAAGGATCATCTTTTTTGGCGTCAGGAGCTCATTCAAGTGTTTTTGAACCTCTTGACTATAAGGTATGAGTTCAGTGCTGGTTATTTTTTTGACGCTACCAGTTCGGCAGTCTATCAGACTGTTTCCTGACATTTTCTTCTGGAGCCATGACGTGCGGAAATGACATAATCTCCTTTAAAATAAACATGCACTCACTTATGAACCAGTATATCCGCAAAAGTTTTAACGGGAGGTCTTCTGTAACGGCGTTAGCGTTTGTTTTAGCCACACCACCCTAATCAAGGTTGCACCATTGACTTGTGTCGCGCTTCAGATATTTGTCCTACCCGAATTATTCGAAACTTCGAATACTAGGTATTCGAAAGTCGAATCGAATTATTTGATTAACTTCTATTCGATTCGAATTCGAAACTCGAATATTCGCACACCCCTAGCATTTTCTGTTTCGCGACATTGAAAAAGAAGAAGCAACACGACATATTTCAGACGTTATGATGGTGAGCCGCCGAAAAGATTGATAGAATGTTGCTTTCAGCATCGAGCTTACCAAATGAGTGAACTTCGCATTTTGCGTTGGACGAAAAAATTTGGCAGATCCCAAATACCATGGGAATCGATGTTATGCGAAGCATGCGGAGGCAAGGTGACTAGGTTATAATTTTCTGATTGAGCGAAACGTTACGAAATGACGGTAAAGATATGTACAAATGCTGTGCGCACAGACATATGTTGAACAGTCGCATATGTTTCATATAACTAGTTGTTTAAAGTTTCGTAGCGATGCCAACAGAAACATGGGTATTATCAACACCAGAAGCGGTAATATAATATGTATAGCACTTGTGCTTGCGAGGATGGTAGCCCTGGATAGTGCTTCGTAGGACCAACTACAGTGGATGGCACTTAAGTATACAACGGACGTTAACCCGACATGACGCCTGCCTCAGAGGAGTACCCATGTAATGTATATATAAAATTAGATAGCCAGCACTGGAACCACAGTTGACGTTTCAGCAACATTACGCCTGCATAGGGCCTTTTTCTAAAGCAGTTCCGGAGACCTGGCGTGGCTCTGTGGTAGAATACTTGACTGCCACGCAGACTGCTTGGGTTCGATTCCTGCTGGGACCCTGATATTTATTATTTGCAATCGTCGGGTCAACGCTGCCGATGTCAGTTTTTCTTAAACGCTCTCGCATTTAATTTAGTAGTAATACTTGTTCTCGCCGTTCCTGGGTAGATATAAATTGTCAAAGTCCTGTGGCGCATACCCGCATACCACGGCCCGTGGTATACGGGTATGTGCCACTCGTGTCTGCAGGAAAAGATTTGACGACGTATTCGACAAGATTTTCACGTTATTCATGTCATGACCAGCCAGTCGTATTCGTCAATACCTCTTACCCTCCCATAATAATTTTGGTCTACCCCAAGTTAAGGAGGCGATCACAAGAGCACGCAGACGTAGGCGGCTAGATAGATAGATAGATAGATAGATACGTAGATAGAAACGCAAAAGTGCTTACAGTACGCAAAGAAATGCTTCGCATTTAAAACACGTACGTTTGGGAGTTTGTGAATTCTTCGCTAGAGTTGTCCGTATACCTCAACCTGTACACTCTCGCTAGAAGACATGTCGACTTGGCTCCTTGGCTTCTTTAAAAAAGCGTAGACGCACGAATGGGAACATGTGCAGCTTGATCAAGCCACGCTTTCTTTTGTCCTTTTTTTTGCATTTACTGAGATTCAGGTGGAAGACTCGTCGCAGTATGTAGGCTTATACGACAACAATATGATATGAATATATTTCTCTTACATGTAGCAATATTTGAATGCAAGTTTTACCATACTCCAGGAACGCAATGAGTCTTGCAAAATTTCCAGCCCTACATATTTATACAAGATTTCTGCAGATTTTTTTTAAATTTTTTGGCGAATAGGATTTGGAAATTAGATGTGGCTTCAGAAAAATATTTATTAACACATCTTTGGAAAGAAACGAAATATTCCTTCGTTGCGCAGGCTACGTACCGTATGATGAGATACTATCTTCAAAGTACATGAGAACTGCAATAAAAGAAAAAAGATATGCATCTTATGCCTCTCCTTAGTGCGCACTCTAATAATGAAAGCTACTTTTAGGCTCAACAGGAAAAGAAGACGCTGCAAAACATGGAGAAGCTTCAGTAGAGGGTACTGATGTTGCTCGGTTTTCATTTAGGGTTGCGTATGCTGGTTATTGAGAGTACAGACGCGACAACATTTATAATACTGTGTTTTCACTCGTTTGTATTTTGCTTTTGCAGCATCATTCTATGCAAATAGGGAGCGAAGATGCAATGAACATTAAAGCAAAATAAGCGAAATAGATTGCCTTGGGCAAGCAATGTTCACTTTTGGTAAAAAAAAAATTAGAATTTTAACTCTGCGGCAATCTTACACGGCCTTTCGCCCACGTCGAAACAAAGACTTCAAAGACTTTCAGCCAGGGGATTACGCATATATCTAGGAGTTCTACGAACGACTTCGAGTTCCCGTGTAATAGCATAGACTCATGAATCTCCTTTTACAATCATGAGAAGTATAGAAGCATGTCGGCATTTTTTTCACCTTCAGACACAACATAAAAACTACCCGTTGGATCTAGAGATATTAAAAAGGAATAGAAGCTGTGTTCATCAAGATATTAAGGAAAATGCTAGTATATTGCCAAGAAATGAATCTTTTAACTCAGACGTCGATTATCCTCAGTGGCTGCTTACGTTACCAAAGATCGAAGTGTCAGTGGATGGCATAATCAGAAAAAAATGACATGTTCATTCGAGCTGCCCAACAACTAGCGCTTTACCAGATATACGTATATGCGATACCCGGGTCTATACAGATGGTTTCAGTATACCAACATCTTCAACTTCAGCATTTGTTGTACCACACCTCAATGTACAAAATTCATTTAAGTTATCTCGCTTGATATCGTCTACAACAGTTGAACTACTCGCTATCCTCACCGCTATAAAGTTTATCAATTCTGTAAGAGATTCTCCAAAATGGGTAGTTTTCAGTGATTAACAGGCGGCACTAGGATTCACAGGCGGCACAAAAGCGAAAACAATAAATGATATTCTGATTTACGCGACACTTAAAGAGCTCACAAAGGCAAATCAAAAGCACCATGAAATAATGTTCCAGTGCATACCGGGACATTGCGACATACCAGGCAGCACAGCAGCTGATGAAGCAGCTCGACAAGCACGTCACAAAGATGATACGGTTGCTATTCCAATACCGAAAAATGAATTGTGCCGCATTTCAAAGGCAAAATCTTTCAGTGTGTGTACAAATACATGGCTTGACCAAAATTCTACAAGATCTGATTTCTAGCATAAAGATCCACTTATTGAATTTGAAATTCCGTTATCATTAGACAGAAGTGTGGAAAACCTTATTCATCGATTGCGGCTAGGCACTGCCTACACCAAGCATTTTTTACACGTAATTGGCCGCGTCGCAACTCCTTAATGTGATTGCGGATTCGTAGATGAAGACATTAATCACCTCCTTCCAGAATGCCCACAACACGAAACAACAAGACGCCGACTTAAATCATCCTTAATGACATTAGACCACTGGCCACTAAGTTTAAGGAAACTTTGGGGCCCGTGGGCAGCAAAAGGTTTACAGAGGTGCGCCTAAAAGAATTGAAAATTTTTTGAGAGTGGCATTCTTGGCCGCTACTAGTGCATTTCAGCTTTGTTTTGTTTAATTTAACGTTGCAGCGTATATTTATGTGACTCTTTACTATTTTTGTTTTGGTAATGCTACGTAACGGTTGCTCTTCAATTTTTTTAACATCACCGTGTATACACAATTATGGGATTATTGAATAAGTTGTTTGACTGTTATGTTATGTCTTGACTGTTCCTTGATAAAACGGATGTTTGGGATAGCTGGTGATTTGGAATCAACATAGTGAATTTTTGTCCGAACTTGTGATTGTTCGGCCAGGTTCTTTGGGAGCGAAGCAAGGCCGGGCCCGCGCTTCGCGATGGAGATCGCCGCCGTCTTCGTGACGTTGCCTCGGAAGAAGACGCCTTCGCCGCTGGACGTTTTAAAACAAGCTTTATGTACAGAACTATGTACAGGAATATGACATAAAGTAAAAGGGAAAATGACCCTCAGTGGGGCCGTAAGCTGCAGTGCCGGTGTCTAGCCGGCAAGCTATTCCAGTAGCAAAAAAACGTCGCGGTCTCTTGGGACGCTCATTTTATCCCCTGTTTCCCCCTCCCCCCAGCACTCCGCGTTGCCTGCGGTCATTGCTACCTGCCAGGATCGGGCAGGTAGCAGGAGGAGCGCAAGAAAACGAGGACGTAGGAGGACACAACACAGCGCCCGTGTTGTGTCCTCCCTACGTCCTCGTTTTCTTGCATTGTGCAAACATGTTGATTGACTGTTACGCTAAGTTTTATGTTGTATGTGCTGTGGACTTGTTCTGCTTAGAAATTTAGACCTATGTGCTCTATGTTAGACATCTCTAAGGGCTAAGGAGTCGTCGGTGCCTTATTTGTGCCCCAACATCTTACATCTCGCTAATAAAAAAACACATCAACAATCAATCTACTGCGCTTATGTATGCGTTATTGAATATTCTGTCGTTTCAACCACGTTAGCAAGCAAAAGCTTGCCGATTTAGACCTACACGACCTAGCTAACTAACGGTTGATATCTAAAAGCGTGCGGTATTAAAACCCCTTTCTTGTTTTTTTATTCACGTGAAGTGATAAAAAGTCTCAGTTTTCTGACTCTTTCCAGAAATCCGCGCAGTTGGCAAGACTTTATCGTACAAGGTATAGCTGAGGAGAATTAGGGAAGTTTTTTTTTTTTTCGACTTTCAAGGGGTAACCAAGATGTAGTAAGAGTACAGCATATAAGCTGTATCGCGGAGTTTTTTATTGGGAAATCATAATTTAGCGATCATACGCCGACTTTTGCTTCAGTAGAACAGTGAGACCATGGGAGGGCAGTGCTGGCTGAACAGCCTTTGACGAAAAAATGCTTTAAAGGGACACTAAAGAGCAAAACGATTTTTCGCGTATAAGTAAAGCACAATTTCACAATCCCGAAAACACCACTCTTACCGCGACACGGCGTTTGCGAAGCGAGAATACGCGTGAAAAGAAAATGTGGGTGGAGATGCCACCTTGAGATTCCGGCACCAAACACCGCGACGTCATAGATTTTGAAGGCGTACACTGGGTCCTACGTAGCTTCTAATCAATAAATATGAAGTAAATTGTCATCTGTGGGTGCCATTGACCTAGCATACGAACTTTCAGTAAATTTCATCCAGTCAATGTCGCGAAAATACGAAAAATACATTTTGAAATTTTCGACGTCACGCGTGGGGATTTCAGCGCGAAATTTAAAAATGTCACTTCAACTTTGATTTTCTCCGTAAATAATGAACTTATGACAGTGAAAAATATGGCATTAGAGTTCTGACAGTGCAGTTTCTCAATATAAACCAAGTCATTGTTTCTCTTTAGTGTCCCTTTAAGAGGAAATCTAGACGAATGATGACGTCGTGTGGTCAGTAAGAGAGAGTGGTGAAGTGTAAAAATGCATTAATGTGTGATAGCAATCTGTCGTCATGCGTATCATTATTTTTAATTTCAAAATTCTGCCTTTAGGCATATAACAACGCGGTGTCATAGATGCACATAGATGTTTGCTTTCATGTAGGAGGTCTTGAAAGTTACCGGTGTGACCATCCGTGAATCCAATGCTCAAGGTTGAGTGGTCAGCCAGGCCTGAGGCCTGTTGCATTACAGTCCCGAAGAGGGTCTAAATGCAAGCCTGGGCAAATCCACAGCGAGTGCCTCGCTGTCACATTGCGGATTGGGGCGTCACAGAATAGGCATGATGCACCATACGGGCCGCATTACTGTTGAGCCCAGGAAGTGGTCACAGATGTGGTACATATATCCTCTGTTCAGATGTCCACCACATAGTAAACGTCCCCTGTTACAGGCGTAAGATATATATAAAGGTATATTCAGCTGTTAGAGAAGGTAAACGTGCTCGTCTCAAATAAGTATACACCCATGTGTCAAAACAAAAACTATCACAGTTTCGCCGCAAGGACGTAGCAATGAATGTGATAGCAACAAATCGTAATGTTATGCGAAGTGAGGCTACCAGCTAACTCTTTCGGATCCGATCTGGCGAGCCGGCCATCTCCGGCACCCTCCGTGCGACGGAGATGGCCGGCTCGTTTCACCTCTGCTTCAGCCGCGTTCGTCTCCAGTGCTTGCACGTTTTTACTCGTGGGTAGAACATATGAGGCGCGGGGCAATTTTATCGACTTGAACTTTATGTGGAACATGACAGCGATGGTGACGGAAGAAAACCCGTCGACGACAATGATCCTCCATCGTAGCTTAGTGGCTAAGGTGTCCCGTTGCAAACTCGAGGAGGCGGGTTGGATTATCCGCCGCTACGGACGCATTTTGATAGGCAATAAATGCAAACACAACCCTGTGCTTAGGTTCAGGTGCACGTTAAAGAGCCCCAAGTGGTCGAAATTAATCCAAAGTCCAGCAGTGCGGCATGCCTTGCTGTCATAGCGTGGTTGAGTAGTAAACGGCTAGCATTATTTGAATTTTAACGAGAGAAATGACAATAATGTTTTCGGTTTCCGCTCGGTAAGGCAGACGCGGTACTACGGGTCGAAGTTTTGCACGTCAGGGATCATTGATGAAGGACTAGAAATTTTCAAATCGAAATTTGGTGATTTCAACGCAGTCGATTCTAAAAAAGCTTCGATGACGCTGAGACTGTCGTCTTGCTTCTGTTACAGTAAACAAAACTATATGAATCGGAGGTGATCATCTGCATCCTGGGACAGAGCGTGCAGGTGTTTCGTTGTTCTGCCCTTCCTTTGCATTCGGCGCTTCAGTAAGATCCGTGCAGCTTTCAGGATGTGCCCGCGTTACGACGACAATGCGCCTTACATGCATGCTACGCCAACTTGGCCGTATTCTGCATTAAGAGGCCTACTTGATTGGCCAAATATGGACTCAAAGCAAGGTCGACGCAGATTCCTGCGGAATAATTTGTGTATCAACATAGTTAGCTCCATAATGACAATCGCGACGGCTTTAGTTTGGCCGAATAGTACATGCTTGGCAGCAACTGACGACCATTTTTCGGGGCAAGGCATCTTAGGGTGTCAGCTTGTCGGCGTGTCATGTCGCCGTTCGCATAACGGGTAGCACCACAAAAATTTGGTAACTCCCACTACTCGCCACTGGTCCATACTATGCATGTTATGAGTTAAAGGTTCGTTGTGGCTGCCTAAAACATTGTGTTTGGCTTAGCAGTGGTGTCAGAATCCCCGACGAAATTCACCAAGGCGCTCAAGTTTCTTATCTAAAACCAGAGAGACAAACGATAGTCATCTATTTGAGACACCACTTCTTGAAACATATCTGCAAAGGGATGGTGCTTTACTCGCCAACCGTTCTCCAAAAATGAAGAAGGCAACAGATAGCCGGCGACGTTAGTGGAACTGAAACCACATTCCCTACATGCCGTAGGGAACTGAAACCGGGCATGTAGGGAAGAAGAAGAAAAAGAACCTTAGGGTAAGTTGCATTCTGACGCAGTCTTCTGCCGACGTCAGTGGAGCAGGAACACCCTTCCCTACATGTCCGGTTTCAGGCTTTGCAGCAGTAGTGTCACATCAAAGAAATTTCTCTCAAAACACTGCATGATTTTTCCCTCCCCAGGTTTCACATTAATGGAGCTGAAACACCCTTCCCTGTCTACGTCGCCCCTCCCCAGTTTTTTGGAGGCACAAGCAACAAGTAACCTTCTTGTCGCCTTTCCAAGCATTTCCAGTCGAGTACTTACTTCCGTTTTTCCCAATATTGAGTAAGTGTGTTTTAAAGACAAGACTGCTATGCAGTCGATGGTACTATTTCAAGTTAAGAGTTATATTGAATTCATATGTGTGATATCGGAGCATAGGTTTATATACGATAACATCCCACTTGACTGTCAGGACAATTAGTGAAATTAAATTAAATGAGTGTTCATTGAAAGAGGAGATGATTTTTTTTGGAGGGGGGGGGGGGGGCAGCTGAGATTGTTGCAACACCTGGCGGACCAGGTGTCTTCGCCCGTAGGCAAGTAAGCGTTCTTGCGAAAGCCTACGTGCAGACACGTAAGAGGAGGATTAGAGTCGCCGCCACATTTTTTTTTCTTCGCACTCACGCCTCGCTGTTCGACGCTGTGGAGAATGAAACTCAGCTACCTGCAACGTTGCCCTTTCGCTGATTTCAGAGCAGCAATACTTTGAGCAATATAGGATAAGCATTATAACATAAATGTTTGTGTTGTACCTTACGAACCACACGCCGATCATGAAGCGGGAAGTGGGCGACCCGAGTTATTTTGACCACGCGGGGTTCTATAGCGCACTGCAAACTCTGAAGAATACGGAAACGTCCTCCCATTTCGTGTCCATCAGCATGTGACTGCCCCGACGGATATTGTTAATTTAATCATTGAGGATATCGCTCCATCTCTCTACCTAAAGCTTTCGTATCTTATAATAAAATCATATTTGATTGATTGATTGATTGATTGATTGATTGATTGATTGATTGATTGATTGATTGATTGATTGATTGGTAATCGATCGAATGGTACGGCAGCAGTGAGGCTCTGAAGGCATTGCGTTACATGGACTTTCTTTTTTTTTCTTTACTGTATTCCACTGTGGTACATATAGGTAGATCCCATAAGAACACCAGGTGAAGCAGGACCGCACTATTAATGATGCAAAGTACTCTGATCTTCTAGCAAGTGGAAATGCATTATAAGTTTCAAGGCAAAAACAACAGGGTGAGTTTCGCGACCAAGAGATATCTTCAAATGAGTGTAAAAACTTGGAGGATGCTTAAGCTTCGCCTTTAAGAGTAGAACGCGGTAGCGTTATTGGGCCTAACAGATATATGTCCTCCAACACCTACACTCTCACTAGAGCCATGGCTCGGAGAACGGTACGCGCAGCCATGCAGCGAGTGGAAACAACAATCTCGCTATCTCTGAATACGAAGTGTAAATAGGCGCCGAATTCTGGGTTATACTTTATAATATGCAAAGCCAATTCGCAATATTAAACCCGAAGTGTATTTAATCACATTCTATCTGTCTATGCAATGCCCTTTTGAAAGTAATATTTCAGATGTATCTAATATTTTACACAGAAAACACCAGCGCTCGGCGATAAAACTGATTAAACCTGACTTATTCTGGCAGCCACCAGCAATCATGTCTCCTACACGACAACACAAAAGTATACAGAAAACCCGACAACGCCATTAAAATAACCTCGTGCTGCGCTATGTTTTACACCACTTCTGCAATCTCGCAGTGTGCAGCAGCAAGCTGGCTTGGATCACGACCATTACGCAAAGTTTACTCGCGCTAAACCTGCTATATTTGGCAGAGACTGCGCGCAGTAATAGTTTCTCGCCCAGCGTGCTTTACAGCCCACGTTAGTGCTTAACACAACCTAAACAGCTAATGGAGCTTTATGTATATCGTGGGATGCATGCTGTTAGACGAGATGTAAAACAGGAATAATTTGCATAATCGTCGCGGCATACCTCCTGGACTATGTAGTACGTCGTATACACTTGCATTTCGCATCATATCTTTCATAAGCCGACGGTTTCCTAGACGCATACTTCATTGCTTTTTTAACGTCCTCTTCCCTGGAAGCGTAACGCTTCCTACTTTGCTGCTTCATTTCTTTGCCAAATTCGGTCTTCGTTGATGCACGGTTAGGCATTTAGATCGAAAATACGAATCGAGACGATTTTGCTCTTTCATGGGTACATAGAACTTCACATTTCTTAAGAACTTTGCTCGTAGCCGCAGAAAAAGTGTGGGCCTCATGTGTCTTCCGTAAAGTAAAAAGTTGGGCGAGTTGGTGTTGGTTCATGATAAACCGTATTATCGCGCCCCTCTGTTTATCATCTCTTGTAAAATCTATCTTGCCATCCTTTCATTTCTTCATCCCTTCCCTCGAGAGTAGGGTAGCAAACCGGACACGCGTCTTGTTTACTTTCCAGCCTTTAATTCCTTTCCTTCTCTTTTCCTCATCTACGGATGCACAACACTATAAAAGCTTATAAGCGGCAAGGTAACGCTGAATCTTCGACTTCCGCTTAGGCACCACACTTTCGATGAGTAGGAAGAGAGAACCAGGTCATAATTTTAAGCAGTTAGTTACGTGTAACCTGGTAATACAAAATATTGCAAAAGTAGTTCGCACATGAATCGAAGAACTACAAGGCAAAAGCGTTATTTAACTTATACACGGGGATAACCTAAATATGTGGCGCTGTGTAAAACATCAACATCGTGGTACACCCTCAGCGCTTCTTCGTATCATATGTGCGCACTTTAATACACCCAGTGGATTCCGCTTCTTCGATATAAGTGTCCTTTCTTGAAAATTGTCTTAGCCTTTCGCAACTTAGTGTAAGAAAGCGCACGCTGAGACTTAATGTGCCTTTTCAATGAGTAGTGAAGAAAGCATCGCGTGTTTCACGCAATTGCCGGGATACCTACCTACGCAGAATAGTCGGCTGGGGAAAGAAGCGCTCGCAACGCCAACCGTCATGTGTGGGACGAATTAATGCGTGCCTTCACATTCAAATTTATAGTGTTTCACCAGTGATCATTGGGACAACGTGCTATTACTTCGGTGTGAAAGCAAAGAGACAACGAATGGACCAAAAGCGGTCTCTGAACAATAAGCGGCACGAAAGAAGGGCTGTCAAAAATAAATGAAAAAAAAAAAAAAACATTGCTGGACGTTTGCACTAAGTCGCGCAAGGCTTAACACAGTGAAGCACGGGCCCGTCGCCGCTTGCAGGGCAACCTATTTCTCTATTTCTCTATAGAGCTGGGCGGCCTTCTTTGTTTCTCTTTAGCTTTCTCTTGCTTTTGCCCTCTCTTTCTTTTCGAAGAATTGATCGCTGGACGAGTTGGTAATCCATGACTACGAAGAACTGCGCGAAATAACCCTTTCGTTACCGTGGGAAAAATGGGCAACTTTTCGTAGGTCTTTCTTGGTATTTTTTGTAATAAGTAATAAAATGCTTATACTGTAATGCAATACATCAAGAGAAAGCTAAGTAAATGTACTTTTGACGTGTGTAAGTTTAAAAAACTGAACTTGGAAACTAATATGCAGAAAAAATCGTTAAAGGTAACATTTCTTGCAAACTTGAAAGAACATTTGCAATTGTATGTTTACTACATAAAAGAAGTAAATCTGGAAAATATTCTGAAATATACAAATTGTTTAGATAGGAGACATCTACCTAACAGAAAAGCTTCACTGACCAAGCTCAACAACTGCACGAGTTACACTTGTTTACTTGTTGCCCAGTAGAAAGTGTCTTGTTCTGCCAGGTTGCGCAGTTTTTTCTTTTTATTCCACAAATATCTCACACACAGAAGCACAATAAATATTAGTAAAAAATGAAAGAAATGGGCTATTGAACCATGTATATATGGACACATTGCGCTCTATGGTTGCTCAAGAAAAAAATCTTAACTGGAAAAGTGCAGTGTCGCAGACGGTGCCAGAACATCATTATGTATGACTTCACTACACAAAAAAAATATGTGGAATTGTGTAATTAAAAAAAAGCTTCTTGCATCCATGTGAAAGAGAAGCAGCCAAATGATCGTTTCCAGATGCAACAGAATCGCCAGAAAGGCGTCGTTCACGCGAGGGACCGGCAACAAAAGCGTCTGCCATCTTCGTAAACAGACGGAGCGAACCGCACAATTGGAACCGCCGCTTAAATCGCCGCCGCAAGGGAAAAATACAAACTACGCAAAAAATGAAAGATTGGTGCCTAGAGAATACGACAGATGGCGCTGCAAGTCCATAGGAGCGCTCATATTTTAAAACTAGCTTGTGGCGCGTATGGGTCACCGGTGACCCATGTCCTATGGACACGGTAACGAAAGAGATAAACTGGTGCGTGTGTCTTCCTTGTGCCAGTTTATTTCGCCCAGTTCTTCGTACTCTCTTTCTTTCTCTCTGTTTTTCCTGTCTTCTTGGTCTCTCCTTATTTCTATTTCTTTCTTTCTCTCTCTCTTCTTTTCTATTTCGTTCTCTTTCTATATTTCTTCCTCTGTCTATCTTTCTGTCTCTTTCCTTCCTTTGTCTGCACTCTCTCTGCATTTCTCGCTTTGTTCTCCTTCCTTTCTATTTTCTCTCTCTCTCTCTATTTCTTTCTTTTTCTTCTTTGATTCTCTCGCTTTGTCTCTGTCTGAATTTCTTTTTTTTCTATTTATCTCTTTTCAGTCTTTAGATACTATGCTTTGCTCTCTCCCCTCCTCCTTTCCCTTCTCTTCACCCCTCACTTCCAATTTTTACCCCTTTGCTTTGCTATCCTGTATATATGCAAGGCTATGATTTGTTCTGTCGGCGTGCCGGTATAGCCGAGTGGTTAAGGCGCTCGCCTTCGGATCGTGGGTACTTGGGTTGGAATCCCACCGCTTCGTGAGGAATTTCTTTCGCCAAAAATTTTCTTTGTCTTTCTTTCTCACTGCATCTCTGTCTCTCTGTTTTTTTTCTCTCTCTCTTTCTTCTTTCGTCCTCCTTCTCACCCTCATATGTCTCCTTCGCTTTGTGCCTGACAAATCGGCGCACGTGCTCTGGAAGTGAAGCAGAAGAGGACGGAGAGAGCGCGTCTAGGTTCATGATGATGAGCGTTTTGGGTCCCGGGATTTTACGCCTAGCTAGAACAGGCTCTCTGTTAGAAAAACAAATTTTCGTATGAAAAAGTACGAAAGCTGTAGGGGAAAAAAAAGTTGTCGTAAATATTCCTTGCATTCATTGCGCATCTCACACGCTAAGTGGGAAATAGATGCGGCGATTCTACCACTGCCAATAAGCTAAGTAAAATTTGTGCCGCTCTGCAGAGAAAGAATCACTGAGTAATACACAAAAAATCGGACTGACATATGTTCCGTAAAACATACAAAAAAAAAAAATGCCCCACCTCCCCCAAAGGGAATCGTCAGGAAATGCGAATGCATTTCGCGCGCGCTTCACTCCATTTATATATGGTGGTTGTGGTTCGAAGAAAGAAAAGGCGCCTAATTTCTGCAGCCCGGTCGGGAGCACGGCGCAGCGCCTTTTTTTTTTAAATGCGAATGCATTTCATAGTCGGGCTATGTCAGGCATCCGGCGTTGTCCGGCGTTGTCCGGCGTTGTCCGGCGTTGTCCAGCGTTGTCCAGCGTTGTCCGCGGAGGAGGAGGATAGGTTGAGGAGGTAAGCGCCGGCAGGTGTTAGATGTGAAGTATCTTATGGCGAAGCTTAATCCGGTGGTGGTGGTGTGCGGCGTGACCACCCTTACTGCGCATGCGCAAACCCTTTAAAAAAAATAAAACTAAAAAAACCTCCTCCCTCCCTCTCTCTCTCTCCTCTAGGCATCCCTCCCCTGCGGCAAGCACACCCTCACTGCGCATGCGCCTCCCCTCTCCCCTCTTACACTCCCTCCTCTCTCCTCCAGGCATCCCTGCCCGCGGCGTCTACACTCCCACTGCGCATGCGCGTCCCCCCTCTCTCTCCTCTCCTACGCTCCCTCCTCTCTCCTCTACGCATCCCTGCCCACGGCGTTCACACTCCCCACTGCGCATGCGTGTCACCCCCTCTCTCTCCTCTCCTGCGCTCCCCCCTTCTCGCCTCGCGACGCCGACGCAGGCAGCGTCTGCTAGCGAGTTTCTTGGTTGAAAAAACCGACTGCTCGCGCTGCACAACCGTTCACTGGCCACCCCGTATATATAGCAATGGATCTTGACCTCCAAGGTGGTGCCGGTGGGAGATTTCGCCTGTGCGTTGTTGAACAATAAAAATTCGCAGCGTGCGCGTTAACTAAAAGCCGAGTGCGAGTCTCTGTGTCCAGTCGGAGTCTTCTGTCTCTCATTGCACATTAGCAGCGATTGGCATGTTCCAGTAGGAAACACCGCTCCATCACTGCGTGCTTTACGCATCCCCAGTTTTCTCTCCTGCGCAGCGCTGCGATGAGCGCCAGCGTCAACGCCGCCGCCGGTGTAAGCGTTAGCGCCCGCTGCTTCACATCTACACATGGTTCCCTTTAGCGGAAGATGGTGTAATTTTTTATCTCTCCGCTTTCACTCCCTCTCCCATAGCAACAGCTGCGGGCACGCGCGCTTATCCTCGCCCCTAGCAACCGGAGCAGGTGGTGCGGGCGGAGCAGCGGAGAGTGAGTGGAGAGGAGGAGCGCGCTCTGGTGTGTGAGAGCGCCTGCATCGCGGAAGCTCGGCGGAGCTCCCGCGTGTGTGGAGAGTGTAGCAGAGGGCAGGTGCAGTGCTTCGCCGCTCCTTCTCTCGCCGTTCGCTCTCTCTCCTCCCTGCGCCCCACACTCCCGTCCGCTCGCTCGCACGTATATATAAATGGAGTGAAGCGCGCGCGAAATGCATTCGCATTTCCTCACGATTTCCCTTCGGGGCGGTGGGGGGCATTTTTTTTTGCTTTTTTTGTGTTTTTTATTTTTTTTCTTTTTTTTTCATTTTTTTTCATATATAGCTCCCGCCGAGCTCCCGCTATGCGAGCGCCCTCACGCAGTCAGAGCGCGCTCCTCCTCTCCACTCACTCTCTTTTTTTAAAATTTTTTTTCATATATAGCTCCGCCGAGCTCCCGCGATGCGAGCGCCCTCACGCGTCAGAGCGCGCTCCTCCTCTCCACTCAGAGCGGAGAGAAAACACCTGCCGCGGACAACGCCAGCGCCGCACAACGCCGGATGCCTGTCATAGCCCGACTATGAAATGCATTCGCATTTAAAAAATCACTGATTGCCGTACAGGTGTGGTGTACCTATAAGGTTCCCTTCAGCCGCGGCTGCTTCTACGTGAGACAGACGGGCTGCTGTGTCAACCAGAGATTATTGGAACATAAGCGATCGCTAACAGGAGGTTCACCTTCTAATCTATCTTTACATTGCCGAGAGCGTAAGTGCACGCTTAAATTCTATGACGGCGCAGTTTTGTACAGACACAGGAGTGAAAAAAAAAAAACAAAAAAAACAAAACGCGTGTGATGATTGAGGCTTGCCATATCAATGATAGTGGTAGCGCATGCGTAAGCCAATCGTCGATTAACTTGCATAGAGATGAAATCAAATGCCGTAACAGTTATTTTTCACGTAGACCCCCACTCGTGCCGGATTGATAGGTTCGCCTCTTGTTTAGGCATAAGCAGATAAGCTTTCGCGCCTTCTTTCTTTTCCGTCGTTGTGCACTTTGCAGTTGTTTGTCGGCGTTTGTGGTGTCTGGACTTCTTTCTTGCGTCTGTATTTGCACGCCTTGTCTTTTAGAATAGGTGCTGTCCGACGGCCTCGCAAGTTGACGACCGCAAAATGAAGATGGCGCTAATAAAAACAAAACTCTACGCTTCAGATAAATTTAGAGGCAGCTTTCTATTTGTATTCTTTTCTACTTAACGAAGAGACACTTCCTTACACATAGAAAAAAAAATTATGGCAGCTTCGCACTCGTGGTGCCAAGACTGAAGAAAGAGCGCAGCTGGGTGGCCTTCCTTGCGTCTCTTTATTTTTTGCTTTCTTTCTGCTCTTTCTTTCTCTTTCTCTCTCTATCTGTCTTACTCTTTGTTTTTTTCAATCTCTTTTTCGCGTCTGTGTCTTTCTATCTTATTCTCTCTCGTTTTTGTCTCTTTCTGTCTTTCTATCTTTCATGTCTTCATTGCCTTTACTTCTCACTATTTTTTTTTCCCTTTCTTTCTATCGCCTTCCTTCTTTTTTATCTTTCTTTTCCTTTCTGTTTTTTTATCTCTCTCTCTCTCTTTCACGTGTTTGACGTGCTCCACTTTGCCCAGCGGAGCTTCCGTTTAACGCTCGCACCTGCTATAGTGGGGTTTGCCCAACATCTGTGGCGCATACCCACCTGTGGAGTATTGATCGACGGAGCACAAGTTACCGAGAGCTTAGGGAGCTTCACTGTTCGAAAATATTGAGTATTGGGAAGTATTTCTAAAATTCTGCCACGGAACAATAATAGTCATCAGCCAAGCGTTTCCTTTTTGAAAACCGCCCACGACACTGTCACATCAAGAATGCATTGTCCTGAAAGCGTTCGAGGTAGATGACGATTATAGTTACGTGGCAGAAGTATTCCTCGAAAGCACTTTTCTTTTTCTTAATGTAAAGAAGTTGAACAATTGTGAGCAAACAGTCAATGACTTCGTTCGTCTGCACCACCACCAAACGCAGCCATGCAGATCAGTAAAGCATGGAGGCCTGTTCGCCCGTGTGAGCGAAAGCGGCCTTCGTTCTTTTCGTTTTTGTGCGTCCGTACAAAGCGGAGTTTGGAGCGGCTTTCGTGGTCACAGTGTCGCGGTCACGGTACTGTGGTACCGCCTGCTGCAGTTGACGACGGCAAGGAAAGCTTTTCTTTGTCACAGTGGGCTGCGCAGTTGGCTTAAAGTTCTACGCTGACCACCGGAGCTGCGTCACAGCCGCACGTTACATGTTCGGGAGCATTGACGAATACTTAGGAAGTGTTCGTGACGAGTTTCGTGGCCCGCAGCAACACGTAACTTCTGGACCACGCGTTCCCAGTTAGCGGTACAATGGCGTGATAACGAACGAACGTGCATGTTGAAATGCGACGAGCGTGTGCTGAGATTGAGGGGCAACGCGGCAAGGCCGTTCCTCTCCCTATAAAAATGCACGGATAAAGCTAGCAGGCCGCAGAACGAAAACAATAAGTCTCTGCCTCGAAAAATACCGCTTCTCCACGACTGAAAACGAGTTTTCCACTGGGCAGTTTCTTTAGAGAGTGCGTAGAAAGTTTACATCTGCGAAAGGCTCCCGGTACTGTATGAATACACACAGTCGTTTGTCAAAAGTTAACAGACCGCTAGGTCTGAGGACACTTCGTTTCCCAAGAATTTGTGGCTGTATGCGGTAGAACTGCACAGTAGTACATGTGGTTAGCGCTGTTTAAAAGAGGCCAGAAATTTCACTTCAATAAATTTGAAATTTGGGCGAGTTGGTGATAGTTTATGTTTACGTGTGAAGCAGCGCACTGAGACAAGGCACGAGAGGAACGAAAAACGACAGGACAACCGCAACGGTTGTCCTGTCGTTTTTTGTTCCTTTCGTGCCTTGTCTCAGTGGGCTGCTTCACACGTAAACATCTCACTTCAAGGCTGCCTGCAGAAGCAACGTGAATTGATAGCTTGCACGTGACGTCACGAACGCGCAACGTGGCACAAACTTGGCGAGTTAGATGAGGTCAAGGCCGCGTAATCACGCGGTGATTAACCTGCTTCAGAGTGATAACAGCGTCGCTAGATTATTACCTGGCCTCCACCTCCTCTGAGCACGAATAACGAAGGATTCAGCATGCGATGTACTGATAACACAAACTCGACATCACAAAGTTCGCGTCCCACCATGTTGCTGCTCCAACGTGGCTGTTTGAGTCACGTCAGTGCAAGTCATTCATAGTCATTATACCGTATGTTGAAGTAGTGCACTTTTGACGTCGACAAAGGGGACAAGAAAAACAAAACGCAGCTTTAGTTGCGAGTGTAGCGATCGTGTTGTGTTTTTTCTTGTCCCATTTGTCCTCGTCAAAAGTGTGCTACTTCAACATATGGTATAATGATAACTCACCAACTAGCCAAGTTTTCAACCCTGTTGAATTCATTTTTTGCTTGTCTCGTGCTCCCTAAACATTTGAAGTAGACTGTACGTGGTGCCACATCAGGGATGCCGGAGCCGAATGTTGTATTCAGAATCGTCATTCTTCTGTGTTCGTGTTCATGGGTTTCCAGGGCCAGCGAATAAGTTAAGGTAAGCGGGAACAGTTGAAGAATCATTGAGAGGTTACTGCGGTATATATCATGATAGTGTAAATGGCCTTGTGCGTGTGTGATGCAGCACTGCTCACAACACTATGTTCGTCAAAGAATATTGTGTTCGTTTGCGATCCTCACCCTTAAAGACTTGCGTCACTTCGCGTCTTCTCGCAGCTCTTCTACACGATTTAAATATGAAAATTACGCATTATTGTGCTTTATGTTTTCTTTATCTCACATCGACCAATAGAGCTTCATACGGCAACTGCAACTCTAGTACCACTAAAGTAGATTGTTAGCTGTATTTACGAAAATATTCACTGAATAGGTTCGCTGCATCGTTTACAGTGAAAAAAAAAATAAATAAATAAATAAATATATATATATATATATATATATATATATATATATATATATATATATATATATATATATATATATATATATATATATATATATATATATATATATATATATATATATGCGTATTTCTAGAGTACCCCAGGCGTCTTTCGCCTACTTTCCGGATTTGCAAGTTGCACAGTGCTTTTATTTATATGTAACAAGTTCTCGCAATCGTGCGTGTTCCTACGATTAAAATAAGTTTTCTCGCCGGTGCAATGAGAAATCAAACCCTATACGAAAAAAACAAACTCTCCAGCCACTTTTCTTAATCTACTTTTTTAATAAAACTTAGATTAAGAAACGTGGCTGGAAAGTTTGTTTATTCGTATAATTTTTACCCAGCCAGGCAGATCTCTGTCAAATATGTTTACATTGAAATCAAACCTGCAAGACACAGTGGCTAATAATTGCAGAAAACGAAGCAGCCCGGCGTAGCACGCCTTAGTATTCAAGCTGCGCGCGCCTGAAAGCTGGATCGCGTGTGGTTACGTAACATCTTCGACAAATCTAACCAGTGTGCTATAGGGTGCCCATATTCGATTTCGATATGGATGAAATATTCGAGCACCCATTAGCAATATTTCTGAATTACTAATGTTCATACATTTCAGTTGTTTCATAAACTTGCACTGTATTTTCTCTGTATATTGCTGTGTATCATAAACTACCATACTTTTTCTTTTATTACATTGGGTTGATGCTGTTATTTCGTGTAGTTTACTGCCAGAATTTGCCGGTGCGATTTTAATCTATTGCTTCTTTTTTCTTGTGCTTGTAATAATTACAATTTCTTTTCTGTAAATAACTTGGAGCACTTCTGTTAGTACTGTTTGTTGTTGAAGAATGTTTGTGTAAATAATTTTTTTCTACTATTGACTGTACATTTCTTGTAAATTTGTTCAGCTGTCACTTATTGTCATGTAAATTGGTCTCCTGGGTCCCAGTCAACCTGTTTATTACGGCTTTTAGCCCAGGAGACCATAAAGAATGTAATATTACGTTATATTCTGAAAAGGAAAGAAAGAAAGAAAGAAAGAAAGAAAGAAAGAAAGAAAGAAAGAAAGAAAGAAAGAAAGAAAGAAAGAAAGAAAGAAAGAAAGAAAGAAAGAAAGAAAGAAAGAAAGAAAGAAAGAAAGAAAGAAAGAAAGAAAGAAAGAAAGAAAGAAAGAAAGAAAGAAAGAAAGGAATTCAGGCTATGAGAAACACCGTAGGGGAGGGTTCCGGATAATTTCAACCACCTGGGGCTCGTTGACGCACACTAACCTTGTCCAGAACAACGACCTCTAGCATTACACTTCTATCGAAATGACGCTGCCGCGGCTGGGACTGAACCCGCCTCTTCAGGGTCAAAAGACGAGCACCGTCATCACAGATTCACTGCGGTGGTACGATTAGTCGAAGTTACTATTATACGGCGAACTGTTGCGGTAAACCAGGTTTGACAGAGACGCCCCTTTGTCTATTTGCCTTTCACTATGGTAAAAGTAGCCATTGAACACTTCTCATTTGTGCGCGGGTTCAGCATATCAAGAAAGAAAAGCTCCGGAATGCTGTGTCACGAGAAAAGTAGCGGAGCCACTAGTGTCTTTATTATTATCTTTTAGGGGTGAAGCTCCTTAGGGTGTGGGTCTGTCCCTCCTCTGTAGCAGTAGTAGTAGTTGTTGTAGCAGGTAGGTAGCCACGTATAGTGGAATGTACCCACTTCACGTGATAAAGATGACGATGACGCAGTATAGTGGAATGTACCCACTACACGTGATGACGATGAAGTATAAGCGCGTTCCAGTATAGTGGAATGTACCCACTACACGTGATAACGATGGCGATGACGCTGATGACAATGAAGTATAAGCGCGTTCCAGACGACACATTCTCTTTCTGCCATGGATTAAAACGATCGAGCTTCGCCCACTCATCATCATTCACTTCGTGGATATGGCGTGATTTTTTTCCTCAAGAAATCAACCTCATTCATACACCTGAACGTTCGTTGGCCTCATGATTTCTTCCTGACCCGCTGTGAAAGCGTGGGAGGTTTGGAGTAATGAACTTCGTGTAAGCACCATAGTCTCGCTTCCAAAATTTAAGGAGGACATTGTACTCTGAACTAATGAAACGCGAACAAAGTGGAACAGGTTCGGCAAGATATAACTCGAGAGCACAATATCGCACTTGTAATTATGTGGCTGCCAACGGTAGTTTCGTTTCCACACTATGAGCTTGAAAACAGCATTCGGGCTGTTACTTTGACTAGTGCCGAAAACACAAATGAAATAAAAAGGCAGAAACAAAACCCCAGTTGTATGGACTGACAGCTAATCTACATTTTTTTTATTGTATATAGACGTTGTTTCCTGCCTGTTGTTTCCATGTTGCGCATCACGAACGTACTCGGCATGCTGCAATTTTTTGGATGTCCACAGTAAGTCGTACGACTTGCGGGTTAATGTTCTTGCAATGCCAGAGATAACAAAAAAAAACACGCAGTCGCTATAACGCACGATAGAGACCGATAAAATTGCTTGCCTTATGTAGTTATATTCAAGAGGCTAAAGAAAACTAGAAAAAAGGAGTGGGAAAACAGGAGTGGGAGCAAATGTCTCAAAGTTTCCAAATGAAAAGGTGATAGAAAGAAACAGGTTCGTACTCTTTTCGCATCGCCTTCATTCGATATCTGGGAAAACATAAAACTGGAGAACCATCACTGCCTACACTTTTTGTTCCTGTTTCTTCATCACACCAGCAGAGCACAAAGTGATGCGGAAGTAGAGCGTGACAACGAAGCAAGTCCTGCTTGAAGTTCCGCATGAAATAAACTCCCCTACTCTGCTGAGATCTAACGTTCGCTTGAATTTCTTCTGCTTATCGATGGAGCAACCATTCGCCAAAGAGCGATAAAAAGCAATCGAAACAGTGGATCGATTACGGCTTCATATTAAGCAGTGGAGACGATCACAGAGAGATGTCTCTCTCAGCTTCTTTCTTTTTTGTCACTAGTGCGAAGAACACTCGCGGAATTTGGAAATAAGCTCTTATCACGCAAGAACGCTCGTAAGCTGCCGTATGTATTTTGTCATTTGTTGGACTCGCTGCGCGGGCAGGTTTAAACGAATAGATAAATAATAGAGGGTAGTCTGTATCCGGTATTACGAAAAATCTGATGGCACTTCTGCGCTCTGGAAGGGAAAAGTGTGAGGCTTAGTTAGGAACGCGCTCACACACACACACACACACACCACACACACACGCACGAACACACACACACACACACACAAACACACACGTACACGCACATGGTCACCCACACATGCACTCGCATCAAACGCACGCATGCTCACACACATGAAGACACACATATACACCTGCAATGTTGGTACACACACAAACAGCGACGAGAAACGAAGATCCGCATACAGGGCGAAAAAAGAAGTGTAAGGTTTGCTTTTTTTTTTTTTTTTTTTTTTGGCCTGTGAGATCTGCTTCGGCAGAACGACGACAGGAACATTTAACCCACGGAAAACATCCGAGTGCACAAATGCCCATGTGCAAGGGCCTCCACCAGACACAGAAGTTACGAATGAGGGTGGCCTCCATTTTTTCGTTAATTTTTCAGTCTTAAACACGCCCTGGCAGCAAAAGCCCCGTCTTTTAAAAAGCTCACTTCTATTACTTTGGGCAGCTGTAAATTCAGGTGAGGGTCAGTGTGGATATTTGGCTCCCTCTATGTTAAACGGAACAGCTGCGCGGAAGATTACGAGTAGAGTATCCGTAGTTGACTTGGCAGAAAACATTTTTAGTTGTATTACGATGGATCTAGTAGGCGAGGAGCATTCTTGTGACAGGTATATAGTTTGAGTGCAATAAGGCAGCATTGGCAGCAATAGCGTGACTTAAAGTTGTGTGCGTCCGTTCTGCGGGTAAATATACATGATCGGGAGAATGTATCAGACAACATGCCGGTTGCTCGCCCAGGGCGGTATTAGCGGCTGTGTGCGTTGATATATGGTGACGTCACGCTATGACAAATGCGTCAGCTGCAGACGCACACTTCGGAAGACGGAGGCACATCATTCGAAGCTGAGCTTGTATTCCCTGGAGTGCACGCGGAGATGTTCTGCAGGTATTTACCATCAAATGAATGCGGTATTTTGGACAACCCAGGAATAAAGCATTGTAAATCTGCTGCGTTGACAGAAATTTTACAGGATGTGTTATTCTACATAACCTTCGCTTCAAGTATGAAATTCGCAGGGCCTAGGACAGGTGGTGGGCAATAATAACGCCTAAAAAGCCGCAGTTCCATGCGCGTGCGACCGCTTGACCATTGCACTTTACAGTGTCAGATGTCGTTCACTTTTCAGAAGAAAACTCTGAATTCTACTTTTGCAGTCACAACGCTATCAGCATATCTCCCGTTTGTATAATTGTTTGTACCTTTAGGTATGTCGCAGTGGAAGCTCAAGTACAGACGCCATTTTGTAGGTCGATACTTGAGACTGTTGAGGCAAGCATCAGAAAAGGCCAGCGAACATTATGTTGAATAGTACCGCGCTTAATACCAGGCTTGCGATTTGATGGTTAGTCGTGGCACCTTGCTTGATCGCCATGAAAAAAATAATTAACTACTCTCTAAAGCGTAAAGTGGTTGACCAATTCTGATATCAGTCAACACGTATGACTGCTCAGCATTCTAGCTACACACGCAGAAAATATGCCGAGATAGACTTCTGTAAAGTCTTTAGAATGAAATTCAAAAGCTGCGCGAGAGAATACTCTCCATGAAATTAAGTATGGTTGTAACGTTGTAATCATCTTATGCCGTTCTGAATGCTGCGTACGAAATGTTAGGCTCATCTATGCACTGCTTGCGTCAAGTGTTCCATTAATATAGATTGGTGTAAAGTTCGGCTCATTGAACACGTCGAGTAATAACATTTGCCGACGATGAAGTTTACCCCTTCATTTCGGCCTGCTCACGTTGCTGTTCTAGTGCGCAAATGTTTTCGATAACTAAAACAGATAACTTGTCAATATCCCTTGGCAAGCTAGCACAAAGGAGGAAATTACCTTCATGTGCACGCCAAAAAGAAAAGGAATAAATATTGGAAAGCAAAGAGCTTTGTAATACTGACGGCGCTAATGTATAGCGAGAAAAGCGGAGTAAAAATTACCTCCTTGAGGAAATGCCGCAGTGCCGGCACTTTAAACAAAGTACCAAACAATATCAATTGCGTACATTAAATCACAGGCCTGTAGCTGCTTCCGCCATAAATATTTATTACGCCATGCGTACCATATGCGCCAAGTGATCCCGCAATAAATATTCATAAACGTGGAAGCATACGCAGCTCATTACGTATCCCTGCACGCATTGCATTTGCTTCTGTCGTCGTGTACGCGCGAGGCTATAGAAAAACTTGGTCATTAACAAGAAGGTGTAAACACGAAGAAACACCATCTGCAGGCCATTTCTTTAAGAAATAAAGCAAAATATTCATTGTTAGTGTGGTCTTATTTCTTGTTGTCTGGCTACCAGAACGCAAAGTGACAGCATGCGGCTGCCACTTTACGTCCTTTGTGCGAAGGACACAGCTGATAACCTGATGTCACAAGATTTTTTTCCATGGCGGACAAAGGTTACTGAATATAATCTTCTTGCCAAAAAAATATTAATTCACATACGCGCAATGTATTGCGAGCCTAAGTATAGTAAAAAACATTGAGGCTGGCTTACTCGGCACAAGTACGCTTTTTATGACATCAGTACCTCATTAGCATACAAATCATGCTTTGTGATTAGGATGACATTATAACACCGAACATTATACCCATTCATTCGCGGCTTTTGTTAAGCTTAACTTTAAGTTCGTCTTGCGAAGTAATGTTAAGCAGATCGCACGAGGTGTGCACAGCAGGTGTGTACAGAACAATGAAAAGAGAGCTGTATTGGGAACCACTGTCGCCTCGCCGAAAAAAGATTCGCCGAAAGCTCCTCTGTGAAATACTTAATAAAATTGCAATTGATAGTGGAAGATACTTGAAATCTCCAAACTATATATCTGCACGCACTGATCACCAGCGCAAAATTACGGAATAGCAGGCCAGGACGAACCTGCACGCCAATAATTTATTTTTGGTCAAAACTATCGCTCATTTGAATCAAGTCATTACGGACAGGTGTGTAGTGTTGATGAAGATGTATTTTCTTTTTTCCTTAGTAACCCCCTCCGCTGCAATGCTTTCGGTCTGAGCCGGTAAATGCCCGAGTAAAGAATAAAGAATAAACAGCTCTTTAAGCTTGAGATTGGTGCGTAGTCGTAGACAGAAAACTCTCGGCGGGTATGCTCGACAGAAAGGGGGCACGTGCCAAGCAGCTTCTAGCCTATAGCCTAGCCCCGTAAAATATTGCATACAAAGGGTCCAAAATAAAAGTGAAGGTGAGGAGGAGGGCCGTGGGGGGTTGGGAGGAAGCAAAAAAGGAGGGGACAGCGTAAAGCACGACATAACCTTTTAGAGTATAGTTTATGTGCCACTAACAGTGGGTATGTGCCGAAAATTATTGTTATTATTATTTGGTTTGCATACATAAAAAACACGAAGACACACAGGAAATAGGGAGGGAACAGCTGACAACTGCCCATTACAGGGGCACAACGCCTGCCTGCTCCTTCGGGAAGGGGAAAGACAGAGGAAAGGAAGACATGAGGGAAGAAAAGGAGAGAGAGAATAGGAAAGAGAGAAAAAAACAAACAAAACAAATAACGCAGACGTAAACACAAATAAGTAGTCACATGAAATAATGTCTATAAACGCGAGGCCAAATCTGCTAGCATTTCATAGTCATGCATAGCATAGTATAGCAACGGGGTGGGAAAGAGAAGTGGTTGCTAAGAGGAAGGAAAGGAGAAGGGAATACGGTAAAAATAGGCGTAGCCGCCTATGGTATAGTTACGCAAGGCGATGGGAAAGGGAAGGGAAGATGAAGAGGACTGATGCTGGGGTGAGGAGGGAAAGAAAGAAGTGAGAGGTAAACCATAGCATCATCGTGTACTGTACAGCATAGCAGGGGCGGGAAAGAGAGGACAGAGAGATGAAGAGCGATGTGAGAGTTAGGAGGAAAGAATGGATGAGAGAGGGCTACACGGAACGAGATAAAGAAAGAAGGATGGTGTAGAAAAAGACAAAGCATAAAATAAAGAATATCACGAAATAACTCGATATGCGCTCACCAGGTGGTGGCACTTGCTTGCCAGCTTCGTGGTTTACAAAAATCACGAGTGTAGAACTCGCTTCAATTTTAGATGCGAAGCAGCTTAAAGCGTAGTTCAATCCGGTGGTGGTGTGCGTCCTGACCACCCTTATTGCGCATGCGCCTACTCTCTCTCCCACTCTCCTCCTTTACGCAGGTGTTCGGTCGCCTTCTCTTCTCTCCTCAAGCAAACGATGTTTTGAGGCAACACCAGCGCCAACTAAAATCTTTCAGTGAAAGTTGCCAGTAAGCACTCACCGTCTTAATCTGTATCTATTACTCGCGTTGCGCAGAGAAATCTTGGCGTTTGTATAAAAGACATTAGCTCGAGCGCAGCAGTGATAGGGGCACTTTTCGGAGCACACGCACACACAAAAAGGACAAAAAAGCATGTTGGGACGCGTGTACGCGTGGGAGAAGAAGACACGACCGCGCGGCGTGGATCCCAAACATCGACTGGTTTTATTCAGGTTCTCTGCAGGTTCCGGAGAGCAGCGGAGGGTGGCGCTGCCTGGCGGCTTGGCTTGGCTTGGCTGCCGCCACAGCACTCCCCCCTAGTGAGTTGCCGAACGGAGTTAAAGGTCCAGGCGAGTGGGTGCTCTTGATAGCCGCCCGCTGTGCGTCAGCCGGGAGGGCACCTCGTGGACTTGGGCTGGCATTGAAGCTGGGGGTCCTGGCGATGATTCCCTTAGTGGAGGGCAACACGGCGTCGTCACGGTCCATGTGTGCTGGCTTGATGCGGTCCAACGACACGACCTCCTCACGGCCGTTTCTCTTGATTGTGAATTGTTTGTTGCCACGGCGGAGGACTTGAAACGGCCCATCATAGGGTGGCTGAAGAGGTCGCCGAACCGCGTCATGTCGTACAAACACATATGGGCACGATGTGAGCTGTGGGTCGACGTGCACCACACGCGACCCTGGGGGGCCGTGGAGGTACCGCGCGCAGTTTGCTCATGACGTTGCGTAGGCGAAGTGCATAGTCGCTGCAAGCTATGGATGCCTCCTCTGAGCCGCGCGCAAAGAGCTCTCCCGGCAGCCTGGAGTGTCGTGCCGTAGACCAGCTCAGCGGCGCTGCAGCCAATGTCCTCTTTCAAGGTGGACCTTATACCCAAAAGAACGAGTGGGAGGGCCTCCACCCAGTTGTGTTCCTCGGTTGCCGTGAGCGCAGCCTTCAGCTGGCGGTGAAAGCGCTCCACCATGCCGTTGCTCATGGGGTGGTACGCTGTCGTGCGTATGCGTGAGGTGCCCCATGAGCTGACTGATGGCAGTGAAAAGGGCTGATTCGAATTGTCGGCCGCGGTCTGTTGTTATCGTGGAGGGCACCGGAAACGGGCTACCCAGTGGTACAGGAAAGCACTCGCAACCGTCTCGGCAGTGATGTCCGCGATAGGAATGGCCTCCGCCCAGCGGGTGAACCTGTCGACACAGGTCAGCAGGTAAGCCTTTCCGTGGCAGGGTGGCAGTGGGCCGACGATGTCCAGGTGGACATGATCAAAGCGAGAATCCGGGAGTGGGGGAGTGTTCCCAGTGCTGTCGAGGTATGGCGTTGTATCTTAGAGCGCTGGCAAGCTACACATTCGCGTGCCCAGCGTCGGACGTCCCGATTTACGCCCGGCCAGACAAATCTTGCCGTCACCAGTCTTTGGGTGGCTCTAATCCCCGGATGAGACAGTCTGTGCAAGGACTCCGAACACGTGGCGACGGAGGCTCGCGGGCACGAACGGGCGAGTTCTACTGACGCTTGTGTCACAGCAAACCTTGTCCTCGGATCCGGGAACAGGGATCCACTCAAGATTCAGGGCAGTGGTCGCGGTCAACAGGTGTTTCAGTTCGTCATCTTCACGTTGAGCGGCTGCCAAAGCGGGAAGATCAACCTGTAGTGTGGGCATGATGGCGTTCACAGGATTCCGTGAGGAGGGCGTCCGCTACCTCGTTGTCGCCGCCTTTGACGTGGCGGATATCAGTCGTGAACTCTGATATATAGGACATTTGGCGCCGTTCACGTGCTGTGTGCGTTCCACCGTCGGAGCTTAGCGAGCGCAATGCATAAGTAAGCGGCTTGTGGTCGGTGAGGACGAAAACTCTACACCTTCCAGGAAATGGCGAAAATGTCGTATGGCAGCGTACACGGCCAGCAGTTCTCTCCCGAAGGTGCTGTAGCGGCGCTCGGTAGGTGTTAGCTTCCTCGAAAAGAAGGAAATCGGGCGCCAGATTCCCCCAACGAGCTGCTGTAATACAGCCCCGACGGCTGTATCGGAGGCATCCACCATTACGCTCTGCGGGACACCGGACCTGGGGTATTCAAGCAGTGCGGCGTTTGCCAAAGCGTCCTTGACCTCGCAGAAGGCTTCTTTTTGCTTCTTGAGACCAGGAGAGGGTGTCTGAGCCATTCCGTGAAGTGGCCAGCAGGTCGTGGAGAGGTTGAAGGATCTGGGCGCAGCGGGGAATGAAACGGCGGTAGAAGTTTACCAAACCCAGAAATTCCCGAAGCTGGCGCTTGGCGGTCGGCT
>JALIZH010019432.1:0-17542 GCA_030522465.1 Rhipicephalus appendiculatus | reverse complement strand
ATTAAATCATGACGTCACAGACCACCAAAATTTCTGACGTCATTACGACGTCATCGTGACGTCGCATTGACATCCCGAGACTTAACATCACGTGATGGCGCCATCACATGGCATCGCAGTTTGGTCAAAAGCGGGTCGATCACGGAGGCCATGCAAAACCAGATGAGTGTCTTCCGATCCAAGCGGCAGTCAAAAACGATGTTAGCTGCGGAAAGCTTTCGGAGGGTGGCGGGATCAATGCTTCAGTAAGTTTCCTTGTAGCGGATAAACACGACAGGACAAAATGAGGGCGCTAACTTCCTACTAGAAATAAAGTTCGCGAGGGATGCGATGCGGGCTTGTTGGTAGCTCGAGGAAACCCACTGAAGATCTGCTACCAACAAGCCCGCATCGCATCCCTGAGGGGATCAATGCAATCGACTGAGAAGAAAAAGATGGCTTTCGCCTTCCAGTCGTCGTAGGTGAGTGCATCAGGGACCCTGCGAGTTTTTATTTTCTTTCTCAAGTATGCTGATGAGCCTTCATCCCGTAGTGAGCCGATCTCCGCACCACTAAGGAACATGGTAGGTAAGGGTGATGGACAATTTCTGTTCGAATGTTTTTGGCTCAAGAGGAAAGAAGTGGCAATTCTAAGGGCTCGGTTTTCCTTGCGTATTTGAATAGCGAAAAAAGACACAGGAACACAGGCGAGAAAGACGATACAGGCGCTCGCCTGTGTCCCTGTGTCTCTTTCTCGCCTGCGTCCCTGTGTCTTTTTGCGCTATTCGAATATGCATTCCTACCAACTAGCTCGACTTTCCGTGCGGTTTTCTTTGTTAGCCACAATATCAATGAGAACTAACGGACAATAATACCAAGGAAAGTATAGGGGATGTTATTAGTAGTAAATGTAATGTAAATATGAAGAAAGAAAAGTGGACGAAAAGATAACTTGCCGCGTGCAGGGACCGAACCTGCGAAGATCGTTGTGATTTCGTAGTGGCCCAGGGCATCCCTGCCCAGAAATACCGGAGTTCGCCTGCCTCCCACTTCGGGAGAAAGATAAGAGAGAAGGCGGCGAGAAGAGGAGAACGCCCGGTATCGATGTGGTTCTCTAGCCCTGGCGCAAAATACCTTTCAGGAATGAACCGTATGAGATATTTGCTAAAAGCCTTGTTTCGAACAATAAATTTTGGGACAGCGCTCTGCCAGAGGACGTAAGTTGGAGACCCCTGGTATAGATGTTGTGGACCTCTGTAACTGCGTGAATGCAATGATTACAAAATTTAATAATAATCGTCACATTATGGAGGTTTCGAACATGAAACACTTCGATAAATAATTTCAAAAAAAACCCATTGACCTGTATTGAAGTTTGTCCGCCATATCGATCGTATAGCGAACTTTGCATTTAACGTCCTTGACTCGGTATTCCTTCGAGCTAGATGTTCTTGTTTCGTGTTTATTTGTATTTGCAGTAATCAGCCACAGTCTCCCCCCCCCTCCTCCCCCCGTGTATTGCGGAACGGCACTCCAGCAGCCAGTTCCTTTTATGGAGGAACGAAAGAACGCTCACCGTTCCGTTAAAAGACGGCAGAATCGCATCGGTAACTCGGTACGTTCATGAACAAACGGTAGAGAAGACGGCTTTCTTTCTATAAACCTTTCACAGTCAGTATGAGAATGTATGAGCAGGTTGCGGCTCACTGTGTTTTCCGCGCTCTTTGTGCATTCTGTAAGTTAAAAGTTGTGAAGGAATTCCCCCGAAACACTGCGTAGGGACCAGGTTTCAGATGCGCAAGTCGCCGCGGTGGGACTTCAACAGAGGACGGCCATCCCGTAGCGCGCCGCTGTCCAGGCCATGTGGCAGCGAAGAACCGAAAATTGGGGCACCCTTACGCTTCGCCTTTAAGAATTGAACGCGATAACGATATCCTGTCCCTAGCGCGTACTTCAACCGCTTAGTGCATACTATGTAATGGGTAGCATGCTTTAAACCACGAGAAATTATGCGCGTGAAATGTTTTCGAACTTGCTATGCACCCACTACGTGGTCTTAAGGGAATACGCGCAGTAACGTGTGTGCCTTTAGTGATGGGTGGCCGGCAGGCCCGTCGCCAGAATTTTTTTTTTTTTTTTTTTGGGGGGGGGGGGGGACACTTGCTGAAGGCTTTGAAAAAACACCCGTTTTCATTATTTGTCCTCGGTAAAACACCCCCTTCCATCCCAATTTCGACGGGGGGGGGGGGGGGGGGGGTGGAGGGGGCCTAGCTTCTTCCCTGGCTACGGGTCTGGTGACCGGCTTTAAACCACGAATGTCGTTATGATATTCACATATTCTGACGCCCGATGGCAATGTACGTTTGTACCACGCAATATTACTGCGATATTACATGTTGTATTGTGACGCCTGTATACAGGACGCGTATGTTCGTACACCATGAAAGTTATTTGCTCTGCATTTTCAAGCAGAGGAAGTTATTTTCACTGTATTTCCAAGCAGGCACGTGGCTGCGAGGTAGGACATCTGCTTGCCACCCAGACGGCCTGGGTTCGATCCTCAGTCGGACCCGTAAATTTTTATTATTTATTTTATTTGCACCTTTCTCGATTTTTCGGTCACGCACAAGATGATGATTTTTCGCTCACAACCAACGAGGCCGATGCCGACACCGACGCCGACACCGGAATTTCGGCGAAACGAGCTTTTTAACGCTATCGCGTTAAAAGCGAGAACATTGTCTCAAGCGGGCGTATCGAGTGGCCACTGAACGAAGTGGTGTGTAACACTGGCGACATTGTCGTCCATGACCTTTTATCCTTGTTGAGAAGAGGGCGTGTGTGTCGTTGTGTGGTGTTCTTGTTTTCTTTGTTTGTTGGAAAACGGTACCTGCAAAGTTCGCGCGGCGCAACCAATCCTTCTACTAGACTGTGGCTCTTCTTCCGCGTTGGCAGCGCGCACTTGGATAATGAAAGAACTGTCGAACACCCACCTATCCATCAGCAATAACTGGCACCAAACAGAATCCTGCAAGGTATATGGACGACAGCAGGAGGCGCAAAGAACTCGTGGGGACCTCGTGGTCACCAGTTGATTATCACCAATGTTTAACCTATCATGGATCCTAGACATTTCTGTGCCACACCAGGCGACTATGACCATGACACAGATGGCTGCCGTGATGGAGTCAGCCAACAAAGATGTTGGCGTTTCGTCCGTGCTCGAACATTCTTCTCGTTCGGGCCACAAACCCTTTCAGCCGAGGCACTGGATGAGCTATCGCAGTACCTGCTTGTACTAATACCGAAATGCTACCTGCTCTCACATAAGAAGAAATTCAAGGGATTGAACTTATCTTTTCCTCAAGTGTAATACGGCACAGTACCCTCAGGCACTTCGGTGGAACGGCTGTTCAACTTTGCCGATGGCGAGCGTATACGTCTAGACTCCCGCCTCCCCCCCCCCCTCCCGTGCCGAAATTTCGGAATTTTACATACATGCACGGATGTAAAAACCCACGCATGACCGTGCTGTATGGTCGAAATTTGTAACGGAAATCTTCAATTCATAGAACCATCGCTCAAAAAAATAAAAATGAAAGAAAAACAGCTATCGGAGAAACGATGGAGGGCGTATGGTTGTGAAATTGTGTAACGCATGAATACACCACTACATGAGTGCTATATTGATTTTTGTGTTTCCACGATAGCGTGAGGATAGCACATTGGAAACTGAAACAAGAAATGTGACTCGCATCCACTTAACACCGTTAAGACGGGGGCTTTTGTTTGCATATTTGTCTCCATGTACATTGTTGGGGCATACCTAGCTGCAGGCGCTAACTTTCATCTTCAGAGGAAGTTTCAAGTACGTTTAATGTAAGGTGTTCGGAATATACAAACGAACCACAGAAACAGAGAAGAAGATAGCAAACGCGGAGCAAAGTTGGGCGAGTTGGTTTGGATTCATATTTGAAAAGGCCCAATCTTCTTTTTCCTGTGAGTAGCTATCTTCCATACTTTCCAAGCGTGAAAGAATACTTTTCAAGTATGAAAGCAGATAGCAACTGGCATGATCGTGGCACTTGTGCATTAGTAAGCGCTTGTCACCTGCTGCCAGCAGTAGAAATTATTCTCGCTAAACAACTATACTACAATGTAACAAATACGCATTACAAATTAGCCCAAGTCACTGCCTTGCACACTATGTGTCGACGTTGTTAAACCTTGACAGATATGTTCAGCGGGCCTAACCTTATTGAATACGATGCTTCTAGAATCCAGACATTACACTTTGTCAGGAAAATTCAGGCACGAAGTTCTATGGCATTTTCCAAGTTCGTCTGCTTCCCTCCCATCAAGCCTGCATTGATCATACGTGGGCTGTAACAAGTGACGCACACTTTGCTAGTAAACTCTAAGAAAAAATGTGACAAGTCTGCGCACTTGATTGTTTTCTTTAGCTTTTGTATTTCGTTTTCGAAATCTGAGCGCGAGACTTGCCTTCCATTATAAACAGCGTACTATTCCTTTAAAACACTTTTCCTTCCGTTTAACATTCCATCACAATACTGTGATCACAGCCATACTGCATGACGGGACGCGTCCGCTTTACTTTGTAAAAAAATGTAACTGCTGCTTTAACATGTTAGAATACCGCACCAGATCTAACCTGCATGCTAATTCATTCTTTGTTCGCTCACTCAACGAATGGAATCGCTTATAAAGTCAACGAGCGTGCTGAAGCAATGAAGATGTGTTTTTCTCGACAATGTAACGCCCCTGCTGCAGCGCTTTCGGGTTAACCGGAGTATTCATTGATGAAAGAAGAAAGAACTACGTCTTCAGTTCAATGAACTCGTCACTTTTACGTTCTCACACGCTAGCTGTCGACTCAGAGTGGCGATAATCCGTTCGAAGTTTGTTCCCGCTGATTATTCGTTCACGTTATTTTCGCTGTTACGGAGCAGTAGTGCAAGCAGTGCACTCTAAGAAAAAAAAGAGTATACCTGATTCTTTTCGGTGAGTTCTGACTTGCCACGTATACGACTCTCTTTGGAGAGTCACGGTGACTCTCTTGATGGGTCAGAGTCGGCGCGCTCAGGAGAGTTCCCGGACCCTCTTAAGAAGAGTGGGAGGACTCTTATGCGAAGGATCGCACTACCACTTCTGAGGGAGTCAGACGACCCTTGCCGGTGACGCTCCTACGCGGGTCAATTGACACCCACCGAAGCGTCAAGCGACTCTACAGCTATTTTAAGCTACAAAATTGACCCATGCTCTACTTTTGCGCGACTACTGCTGGAAATAGTGAAGTATTCATTTTAAGCAACTCCATTAATACTTGCCCTTGTGCCCAGCGACTGCAAAAAAAAAAAGGATAGTTCAATTTTAGCATTATTTTAATAAAACTCAAAACAACACACCATTTCCAGCAAAGTTGAAGCAGTTGAAGTATTCCTCGTTTACATGGTTGTATTGAGTATAACCAACCAAATGTGTGACTGTGATGTGCATAGTGTCTTGTCGTGCAAAATAAACAGCAGATATCGATATCACGTTTCCACATTTATTCCTTATGATTAAGAATCGAAAAGTCGTGAAGGCTGGAGGAATCAGTCTTGTGACTTGCTATGTTGTCGCTCCTGTTCAGTGTGAGCTGCCATGAAATATGGTACCTGAAAAAAAGAACGTGATACCGAAATGAGAAAACGGAATCATAGTAAGAGTTTGCAATACCTACACAATAAGTGATTTACACAGACATAATGAAGGCTCACAACAAAACAACAAATGCAAAGAGGCATGGTTAGGAACCGTGTTTTTTGCCGTTATCGTGTAAAACAACTTTCATAAAGTAGCTCAGACATAGCGTATGCTAGAATTAACGCACATAGCTCCCACAGTAACGTATACTCACTCCATTTTGTTATAACTCCGAACGTCATCGCAGATGTAGGCAAAGCACGAAAAGAGCAAACAGAAAACGAGGGAAAAGTGTGCACGGCGGCGGCCGCAACAACGCGCGCCGTTGAAAGTCTAGAGCTTTTCCCGTTATTGGCGCGGCGAGTCCTAAACATTTAAGCGACTACCGCGTACGTGCTGAAAGCATCACACTATATCTGCAGCTCAAAACTACCGTCTTTACGCCAACAACAAAAGCCATTATATACAGTGCGTCTATGTGTCCTGTACACAGAGGTTTTTTTCTTTTTTTCATGTTTACACGCGCGGAAGCCGCTGCACAATCGAGTATCGATTAAAATGTTATTATGACGTAGAGTAAAGCGCACCTCAAAATGATATCGAGCATCTTCATCAGTGCAGACAGAATGTGCGATCAGAAAATAATGGCCCTTGATACGGGATTGCAGTGACTTGCACAACAACGCGCATAGCGGTCTCAGCTCGTTAAGTAACAGTTTTAATTGGGCATCTCCAACAGCCCCGCGGACGCAGGCTACCGTTGGAAATGGCTGCCAGCCTACTTCCGCATAGCTGCTGCAGACGCCCAGCTAAAGCTGTGTAATTCGTACATACGAAAGCAGTAAACTCACCGTTAACAGGCGCACGTTGTCCGTGTCCGCTGCTCCAAAAAATATTCCTCACTCCAAGCGTCACTTCGAGCACGGAGCCTGGCGTGCAGCCACCGAAGATACGCACGTTCGCTCGAAATCTCGAACTGAAAACTGCAAGGCACGCGACCAGCGACCAGCACAACCAACGCAGCGCATTCCAAAAGACGGAGTAGAGGGAGAGAGCAGGCAGCGGAGGCGCCGCGCCGGCGGCGACAGTTCGGCGTCGGGGCTCGCGGGCCCGCCACAACGACGCCGATCAGGAAACGCGCGATATGTATGGCCGCGCCTTCATCCCGGGAGCCAATCGAAAGGCGCTTCGCGAGAGTGTTCTCACTCCCTTAAAAATGCTGACTCTCTTTCTCTGCCTCTACCTTCCAAAAAGGTCAAGTGACGACCCGAAGGGAATCACGGTCTTTTGATCCGCTTTTGACTCCCATTTTTCTTTAAGTGTAGTGTAAGTTAGCTATGGAATATGTTTTTTATGTCCATGTGATATTGCAGGGCCGCAGCTCGTGTTGGCAGTGTACGGCCTGGACGCCTTCGGCAACGATGTAGTACGTGGTTACGGCGCCGTGCACGCGCCTCCCATCGCCGGAACGTGAGTGCTAGAATGACTAAGCAGAACTGTCGACCTACCTCCCAGAAAGTTCACAAATCATTCATTCTTCAATCTCGATAAGATAACTTATTATCTGTATATTGCTGCGGCGCATACTAGCTTAATCAGAAGTACATGCGGCAAATTTTAACACGAAAGTGTTTTATGCCGGGGTCCACCACGGCTCCTCTGACGTATTTCCGTCATGGATATGACGTTGTAAAATATAAAATAACATAATGAGATCAAAGAAAAACTCCAAGAATAAGTTCCGTCGCCGGGCGTCAAACCTGCGACCTCTCGCTCCGCAGCGCGCGGCGCGAAACCACTCGGCTACGGGAGCGTACGTTCCTCAGCTTGCTAACGGCAAGCCATTTATACACACCATATACCGTTGGCGGTCCTCAGAGCTCCTCTACTTCAGCGCGTTTTCGTCATCACTAGGAAGATGGCGCGAAGGTGTCACGGAGCGCGTGCTCTAAAGGTCGTCGCGCCTCTCGCTGGGATGAGCGCGCGCCTACACGGGGCGTGGTCGCACGTGCGCGCGCGCTTATCTCCTGATCGGGGCATTGGGGCGCTTCGCACGCCTTGTGCTTCCACCGCAAGTTTGCTTTGAATTTACAGTGGTTAAAGAGTGCACGAAGGTCGCTTCATTCGCCGCAGCGGCCGCGTTTACGAATGGAGCGCGCCGCTTACACACGAAGTAATAATTGTAGCAGTTGTTCGCGCTCGTCCTGTGTATGCTTGTGCGTTCGTTTCGTGCGTCTTTGTGTTAGAGCAGCGCGCTTTAAATGTCGAGCTGTGACAGTTAGTCCGTGCTCGTCTTGTGTGTGCTCATTTCGTGCGTCCCTTCTGCTTCAGGTGCGCGCTGCATGTTTCGAGCTGCTTGCCGTTCTTCACGTCACATTACAATTTGTTGCTGCAGCATTCATTCCTTCTCCCTTGTGGCGAAACAATGCACAATAAACGCTCAACTACTTATGTGAATACACGTTTCACTTTCGTGTTATATCGATTCCTTTGACATGTTTTTTTATGAACTTCGCGCGTTAAGGAGAAAAGACAGCTTGCGACTTGGAATATGCGTTTCCATAGTACTACGCCATTTGGTGGACTCTAACCATCTCTGATTTTTATCATTAACTATTATTGTTGAGCTGTTTTAATCAGTGAACATTTTGTTTACTGCAGGAATTTTCTAGCATGTCATCAATCAGCATCATATTTTATTGTATCCTTAAGGACCTTTCGCAAGGCATTGAATTCGAGAGGTGATCAACAACATAAAGGCACATGTCGTTACGCGACTTTAATATTTTACAGAACACCTGAACAATGTATAACAAGACAGTCTGGCTACTGCAAGTTATATTATGTCAAAAAACTAGAGGCTGCTTTAAATAACCTGCGCATCACGCCTTTATTTCCCGTGGTTGCCTTTTTCCTAGAAAAAAAAAAAGTCCCGGCATCACCGCAAGGGCGAAGCAGTGAATGCGATAGCAATAAATTGGAATTTCACGCGAAGGACAGCAAGCAGATTGAAACTTGGAGCGCGCTGTTCAAGCGCAAGACGCACGAAAACAACACACACAGGACGAGCGCGAACTAACAACGTTCGCAGTTGTTACTTCACTGTGTTTGAACAGCGCGCATCTTTCGCAAACGGGGCCTCTGCAGTGAGCGAAGTGACCTTTGTGCGCTCTATAACCTAAACGCAATCTTTCTGGTGAAAGAACACGACGTATAAACTGCCCCCCTCACAAGCTAAGCGCGCGCGCTCGGGCGACCGACGCCTCGTAGGACGAGCCAACGCATCGCACCGAGCGGGGCGCCGAGCGCCATCTCGCTGGAAGGCAGAGAGCACGCTCATATTCTCCGAGATAGGCGCACCGCCAGCGGTAAGTGGTGTATATAAACAGTTCGCCGTTAGTATGCCGAAGGACGTGCGCTTCTGTGACTGAGCGGCTAACGCCGCGCGCTGCTGAGCGAGAGGTCGCCCGTTCGATTCTGCGCGTCAGAGAATCTTTTGCTTCGTGGCTTATACAAACACACACACACACACACATATATATATATATATATATATATATATTGTGATGACGATGTGCGGCAGCGGAGCTTGGGCCTCGTGCTCAACCAGCACGAAGAAGAGAAGGATGGGGGTAGAATAAGAACAGCCGGCCCGCAGCAAGGGTGCTGTCTCTTGTGTCTTCCTTTACAATGGCGCAGTCGTCGAAAGGCTTTGCCGAACCCCAGCTGTTAGCTTGAGGTGACGCGTCTTCGTGAGGAACCCCGTCACGCTTTCTCGCTGATGGAACCCGCAAGGCGACCGCCGCGGCAAGTATTGAGCCCACCACCAGCGGGCGGCGTCCAGGCCTCCATTGTGGTTCTGGGGAACTTGTCCGGCGACGTGCTACTTCGCGGCAACAATGCGCATGGGCTCCTCTCGCCTAGGGACGGCGTGCATGCCTCCTCGGTACCTGGCAACCTGTCGGCGCTTCAAGCACCGTCCCTGGACGGCGTTCAGGCCTCCTCGGCGGTTCAATCTCGCTTCGTCGACGCCACAGTACCAAGTCCCGACACGACACCTCCTTTTGGGCTCAACATTGCCGAAAAATAGCGTTGTCCGGTTCTTCCACCGGTCAACTCAACTGCGCCAACATCTCCTTCCAGCCTTACCTCGACTCGGCCCTCCTGGATCAACTCGCCTGTAAGCAGTCGGGCACATCGACGGACGCATCATACCTTGCACCGGACTTAAAAGTGCGGCGCCCCATTTCGCCGTTTAGTGGGCGAGGCACCAGTGATAGCAGCATGACCAAACGGCTTCGTCTTTTCGTCGTGCAATTGGTGCTTGCGTTAATCGCTCCGCTGTTGCCTGCTGCACCCGATGGTTCAACGCGCTGGTTTACCGCAACGGCCAATTCTTCTACCACCGGTCAACTCAAGTGCGCCAACATCTGCTTCCAGCCTTACCTCGACTCGGCCCTCCTGGATCAACTCGCCTGTAAGCAGTCGGGCACATCGACGGACGCATCATACCTTGCACCGGACTTAAAAGTGCGGCGCCCCATTTCGCCGTTTAGTGGGCGAGGCACCAGTGATAGCAGCATGACCAAACGGCTTCGTCTTTTCGTCGTGCAATTTGTGCTTGCGTTAATCGCTCCGCTGTTGCCTGCTGCACCCGATGGTTCAACGCGCTGGTTTACCGCAACGGCCAATTCTTCTACCACCGGTCAACTCAAGTGCGCCAACATCTGCTTCCAGCCTTACCTCGACTCGGCCCTCCTGGATCAACTCGCCTGTAAGCAGTCGGGCACATCGACGGACGCATCATACCTTGCACCGGACTTAAAAGTGTGGCGCCCCATTTCGCCGATCAATGGGCGTGGTACCAGTGACAGCAGCATGACCAAACGGCTTCGTTTTTTCGTCGTGCAGGTGTGTACGCCCTGTTCACTATACGCTAAAAAAAGCGACAATCGATTTTTATTGCTGTTTCCGTGCTCGCGAGTCTTCTCTCACACTGTTCGCGAATGTATCTGTACTGCCATGTTGCTAATACGGTCGGGGGGATGTTGAACAAAATCCGGGGCCTCCGAAACGCTCGCCAGCAGCATTGGATATTGAATCCCTCCCTGATGATCCAGCTGATCAAATGAAAATCATGTTCCAGTTGCTCAAAGACGTGCATTCTCGCACACTACAAAGTTCGAAAAGTCAGACAGAATTAGCTGCCGACATTAAAACTATCAAGAACGGGCAAAAAAACATTGAAACTAAAATATGTGACATACACAAGAGACTAAACGAACTTGAAGACAAGTGCACCGCTATGGACCAGTTTAGTGAACACTTATCTAATGCGAGGGAAATGTTGGAAAAACAGACTGCTCGAAATGATTTGATACAATCTCGTCTGGATGAAATGGAAGACCGGTCTCGGCGCAATAACCTCATATTTCGTGGTATCACTGATGAAAAAGAGACTTGGCAACAAACAGAATCCAAAGTGTTATCAGCCGTATCAGAAGTGGTGGACTCGTTCCCAGCTGATTCCATTGAACGCGCACATCGTTTAGGTGCGTTTTCAGTCAATAAATGCCGACCGATTGTTGCAAAGTTCAACAGCTTCAAATTTAGAGAACAGGTGTTTTCCCTGCGCGGACAGCTGAGGTCAAGGAACATTACTATTAGCGAAGACTTTTCACCTGGTACACGTGTTGCTCGAAAGAAGCTGTTGGATTTCGGAAACAGTCAGCCTGGAAAACCGAAGTTTAATCTTCGATACAACAAGCTATTATTGAATAACAAGTGCTTCATGTATGACGCTTCTACCGATGACGTCTGCGATGTATCACGGAGGAGCAGCGGTATTCGTGGCAATGACGCCTTACCCTGTGCCTCACCTTAGGGGCGTGCGAGGGGCGGTGGCCATTCAACTTTACGTCATGTGTCAGTGCTGTGCACTAATGTTAGAAGTGCCCTGAACAAACAGGCTTCTCTGTCTTCTGCCATAGATACCTGCTCGGCACACATCATTGCTCTCACAGAAACGTGGCTTTCGGCACATGTTCATGACTCCGAGATTTTTCATGACGCGCATCATTATTCTATCTATCGGTGTGACCGCACAGCCAAACGCGGTGGTGGCGTCTTACTTGCAATCCGAAAAGACATCCCATCTTCCTGTATTCCTATTCACAGCGACCTAGAAATAACTTTTGCACGCCTTACACTTGGTCACGCCTTACTTGGTCACGCCTTACACTTGGTCATAAATTAATCCTAGGAGTGTGCTATCGCTCCCCGGATTACCTGTCATCGTTCATTAGCCAACTACATGATGCTATGAACTTCGTTCACACTCGTTTCCCATCTTCGCCTATCTTGTTGATGGGGGGACTTCAATTTTCCGAATATTTCGTGGCACTCGCAATCACCTTGTGTATCGCCGCCCTCTGGCCAGGCTGATGAATTTTTGAACCTATGTGCTTTATTTTCACTCACCCAACTAATAACAAATGCAACCAGAGTGTCTCCGAAAGTTTCGAACACCCTCGATTTATTATTTGCAACTAATCCAGATTTCGTGTCTGATATTGTTCACTTGCCAGGAATTAGTGATCACGTTTTAATTAATTTTCACTTAAACGTTCCGCATTTGAAAGCTAAAAAGGTAACGAAAATGATATTAGATTACAAAAGAGCTAACTTTCAGGCTATTAACAGTGAACTTGCCACGTTTCTCGACTACTTCTTACAGGATTTCGATAACCGGTCGGTTGAAGCGAACTGGCATTCTTTTAAAAACAAAGTGCACGAACTAACAGATAAATATATTCCAAAGCGGAGCATCACCACTAACCCAAGCGCGCCTTGGTATACTCCTAATCTTAAACGTTTATCTAACAGAAAGAAGCGTTCCTATCGTTTGGCTAAAGCGTCGAAAACCGACTTCAGATGGAACGCCTATCAGTCAGCCTCGGAGACTTATTTGCAAGCGCTGAAATCCGCTAAAACTAACTTCATGTCATCCACTATTCCATCTCTGCTACAGGACAATGTTAAAAAGTTTTGGCGCCTCATAAATCCAGTAACCGATTCCTTTATTGCGCTTGAGGACCATAACGGTGATCCAATACCTAACAATCTATGTGCTTCCACATTAAATGACGCTTTTGTTAAAAATTTTTGCCCTACATCAAATGTGCACTCACCCGATTTGTGTCATGTTGATTTCCCGCTTATGCATCCCATCTTTATTGACGTATCAGGTATCGCTAAACTAATTGATTCATTACACAATTGCTCATCTCCTGGGTACGATTCTGTTTGCACCAAATTTTTGAAGAGTACTTCTGCCTACAGTTCCATCATACTAACCAAGATTTTTCAGCAATCCCTTGACACATCTAGCCTTCCAACTGATTGGAAGATTGGGAAGGTGGTTCCGCTTCATAAATCTGGCAGCAAAACTTTACCTCTTAATTACAGACCCATTTCACTAACCAGTACATGCTGTAAACTGTTTGAGCACGTAATATTTAAATCATTAGTTAGTCATTTCGAAGATAACTCATTTTTCACGCCTGCACAACATGGTTTTCGCAAAACATACTCATGCGAAACTCAGCCTCTCTCATTCACTCATAAACTGCACCAAATTCTTGACGAATCATCACGCGCGGACTGCATATTCTTGGACTTTTCTAAAGCATTTGACAAGGTTTGTCATCAACTGCTACTTCACAAACTCAGCTTTCTTAACCTCGACCCTAACCTTCTCAGATGGATTAGGTGCTTCCTTCTCGACCGCTTCCAATTTGTTAGTGCTAACGGCCATAATTCATCCTTTACTAACGTAAATTCCGGAGTGCCACAAGGCTCCGTCCTCGTACCTCTGTTATTTTTAATCTACATTAATGATCTTCCCGCTGATGTTTCCTCGCACATCTTTCTTTTCGCTGATGACTGCGTGATTTTTCGCGAAATTAAAACCGATAATGATACTGACGCTCTCCAATCTGATCTATCTGCTATATCTAACTGGTGCACTAAATGGCGAATGGAACTTAATGTAAAAAAAATGCAAAATTATGCGTGTCACCCGAAACCCTAACATTCCTCCTCCGCCTTATTTTCTTAACGGTGTTCCATTATAATATGTCACTTCATATAAATACTTAGGTGTCCACATCTCATCTAATCTAAATTGGACTGTGCACACAGAGTACATCATCAACAACGCTAACCGCATGCTAGGCTATCTACGCCGCAACTTTTCCGCCGTTCCCTCTTCTGTTAAACTAATACTTTACAAAACCTTAATTCGCCCAAAGCTAGAATACGCTGCCTCTGTGTGGGACCCAATGCAAGCAAAATTAACCACTGCCTTAGAACTCGTTCAGAATATCTCCGCTCGTTTCATTCTCTCCAACTACAATCGCATTGCTAGCATATCAGCCATGAAAGTCATTCTTTCTCTTCCATCTTTAAGCACGCGTCGAAAAATTGCTCGCCTGAACTTGTTTCATAATATATATTATCATTCAACTCTTCACGGCACACTCCTTCTTCCACCACAGTATATGTCCCACCGCATAGATCATCGCCATAAAGTAGGTGTTCGATTTTCAAAAACGAAAACATTTTCCCCAATCATTTTCACTCCGCACCGCGATCGAGTGGAACCACCTTCCGGCTGAAATCACATCAATCACCGACAATAAACGTTTTCGAGAAGCACTAACCAATGTTATTTAAATGTATAAGCCCGTTTTACTTTACTGTTATTATTGCCACGCGCTATTCTTATTTTCACTTTTGTTGTATTCGGTTTTCGCCCACAGAGACCGTCAGCAAAGCTCGGCTCAAACCGCGCCTTACTGTTCTAGAACCTTCGCAATTATTGTAGATCGTTTTGTTAAGATTGCACGCAAGACGCGACCACTCGAGATTATTCCAGAGCTTGCGCGATGACCTGTGATAAGGCTAGAATGTTCGACGCGTGATGCATAAAAGCCGGCGCGCTCCAACGATGTGAGTTGATCGACGGCCGACGCTCTGTTCGCCGCTATCAGTGCCAGCGTGTATTGCTGTAATCTGACCTTCCCTTTACCGGCCACAAGTTCGGCCAATAAACAGTTTCATCTTAGACATACCGACTCCTGCTTTGGTCAACGTCACGACCACGTGACATCTGGTGGAGGTGCTGCCTCTTTCATGTACCGCACGCCCCCGTCAAGCCGTGAACCCAGCCCAAATCGTGACGAAGACACCCACCCCACCACGGACAGTCGAGCCAGCCGCAGACTGAAAGGACTTCCCCCGCAGCACGGACTCCTGCCGGAGAAGCCAAAAGCCACGGCGACGAAGACGACAGGCACGATGACGGCCGCTGTGTCCCCTGCACCGATCGTTATCCAGCCACCGAGAGAGCCACCCATTTTCCATGGATCGCCAAGTGAGGACCCTGAGACCTGGCTAGAAACGTATGAACGAGTCGCAACTTTCAACAACTGGGACTCCGACGAAAAACTGCGCCGCGCATACTTCTACCTGGAAGACGCAGCAAGGACCTGGTTCGAGAACCGGGAGTCCACACTTCGAACATGGGACCTTCTTCGCAGCGCTTTCCTGGAGACGTTCGCGAACGTCGTCCGAAAAGAAAGGGCCGCAGCCTTGCTGGAGACGCGGAGCCAACTTCCGAATGAAAGCGTGGCCATCTTCGCAGAGGAAATGACACGACTGTTTCGCCACGCTGACCCTGCTATGCCCGAGGACAAGAAAGTCCGCTTCCTCATGCGAGGAGTAAATCAAGAGCTCTTCGCTGGGCTTATGCGGAACCCACCAAGCACTGTCCAGGAATTCGTATCCGAGGCAACGACGATTGAAAAGACACTGGAGATGCGCACCCGCCAATTCAATCGCCGCTGGACGCCAGGGTATGCAGACGTTCATTCAGTCTGCTCCGACGACCTGCGCGAAACGATCCGAGCGATCGTACGCGAGGAACTGCGCAAGCTTTTACCCTCGCCACAGCCTCAAGTGGACTCGATCGCCGACATCGTTCGTGACGAAGTCCAGCAAGCGTTGGGAGTCCCCGAACCCCCGCAGCCACATCCAGAGGCTATGACCTACGCTGCTGCAGTCCGCCGTCCTGTTCCCGTTCCGCGACAACATCAAGTCACCGCATCGCCGCAGTTCCGTCGCCAGACGCCGCCACCACCACCACGACCGACGCCCTACCGTCCCCCTGTCGGCCAGCGCTACGCGCCAAGGAAAACCGACGTCTGGCGCGCCCCTGACAACCGCCCGCTCTGCTACCATTGTGGGGAGGCCGGCCACACCTATCGCCGCTGCCAGTACCGACAGATGGGGCTGCGCGGTTTCGCCGTCAACGTACCGTGTCCGCAGCGGGGTGTACGACCTCGCGACATCGCCGACTACATTACCGGAACACAGTGGCAACAACAACGACCGTCATCCCGTTCACCGTCACCCGGCCGCTACATGTCACCGCACCGCCGGCAGTACACTGGCCCAAACCGGGGCCGGTCACCTAGCCCGTACCCGGGAAACTAAGGGCAGCAACCGATGGAGGTGCGGTTGCTGTTCGACGAAATGCCGAAGATCCTCCGCGGCCGCCGACGACAACAACGGGACGAGACCTGCGCAACACGACGCGAAGCAGACGAAGCCCTACCGATGAAACCTCGCGGACCGAAGAAAATCTGACGACGCAGCATGGAAGCACCACAACATTTCGACGCAGCCGTGATCCGACGCCGCGACCCAACCGCAACGCACGACGACGAACCAGCGACCTCGACGTAATATTCGACGGGCACAACGTCACCGCTCTCGTCGACACTGGAGCCGATTATTCCGTCGTCAGTGGGTCTTTCGCGGCGAAGTTGAAGAAAGTGAGGACTGCTTGGCAAGGCCCTGAAATCCGGACCGCTGGCGGTCATCTGATAACGCCGGCCGGTGTTTGCACGGCGAGAGTCACCATCAATAACAGGACTTATCCTGCGAGCTTTGTAATCCTACAAAACTGCTCCAGGGATGTGATACTTGGAATGGACTTCCCTAAGTGACCACGGCGCCGTCATCGACCTAAGATCTGAGTCGATAACACTAACTTCAGAAAAAGCTCTGCCTACCCAGACGACGCCGGGGAACCATGCATTGAACGTGATAGAAGAGCACGTCACCATTCCGCCTCTCTCCAGCATCATAATTTCCGTCGGCACCGAAAAGCCCGCAGACTTCGAAGGCGTCATCGAGGGCGATCAGCACCTGCTTGTAAACCGTCAGATTTGCGTCGCAAGAGGCATCGCCGAGTTGCGTGATGGCAAAGCAAAGGTACTGCTGACAAACTTCAGCCACGAATATAGGCACGTTAACATTGGTACGACGGTCGCCCACATCGAGAAATTCATGGACACCAGCCACGCTTTCGCCCTCTCCGATGCTACCGAACCTGCTTCGACGAATCGAGGTCCCAAACCAGATTGCGACGTCAACCCAAACCTTCCGAAGGTCAAGCAAGAACAGCTAGAGGCCCTACTCCTGCGATTCGAAGACTGCTTCTCGGCGTCGTCGAGAATTCGACAGACCCCAGTCGCGAAACATCGCATCATTACAGAAGAAAGTGCTCGACCAGTTCGACAGAGCCCGTACCGAGTATCGACGCGCGAACGCGAGGCCGTGAAGAAACAAGTCGACGAAATGCTACGCGACGACATAATCCAGCCGTCCAAGAGTCCCTGGGCGTCTCCCGTGGTTTTGGTGAAGAAGAAGGACGGCACGCTACGTTTCTGCGTCGACTACCGTCGCCTGAACAAGATCACTAAGAAGGACGTGTACCCCCTCCCACGGA
>JALIZH010019431.1:0-44803 GCA_030522465.1 Rhipicephalus appendiculatus | reverse complement strand
ATGCATCTTATGCATGCGCGTCCCCTCCCCCTCTCTCCTACGCTCACCCCCTTTCTCTCGTCTAGGAATCATCTACGCTAAGGAGCGGCGCCCTAGTCCCACATCCCCAAAGCGCGCATGCGCGTCCTCTCTCCCTCTCTCCTCTAGGAATTCTCTACTCTAAGGAGCGTCATAATAGGCAAGCGCAAAAAAACAGGGACGAAGAAAGAACCACACGAACCAGCGCTTCGTCCCTGTTTTTTGCGCTTTTCTGTTCATGATGCTTAACCAACTCGCCCAACAAGCCACTCTTCTGAACTATGGAGCGGCTCCGGAGTCCCACATCCCCACATCACATGCGCGTCCTCTCCCCCTCTCTCCTGTAGGAATCCTCTACTCTACGAAGCGGCTCCCGCGTCCCACACTCCCTCAGTGCATGCGCGTACCCTCCCCCCTCTCTCTCCTCTCCTACGGTTCCCCCGTCCTTTCCTCTAGGAATCCTCTACGGAGCGGCGCGCACGACAGGTGGTGTGATAGCTGCATACACCACTGGGGGCGCCACGGTAGTTCCGCGGTATGAAAATGACGAGCGCGCGCGCCTCATTCTCTCTCCTGTGCAGCACCGCGATGAGCGCCCGGACCACTGCCGTGAAATGAGAGCGGCGACGTTCCTCCCGCTCAAGCTAATTATCTCCCCGCTGCTTCGCATCCACACATGGTTCCCTTTAGCGGGAGATGGGGGAATTTTTTTTAATTTTTATTTTTTTTAATGGGTTTGCGCATGCGCAGTAAGGGAGGCCACGCGGCACACCACCACCACCACCACCACCGGATTAAGCTTCGCCATAAAATTCTTCACATCTAAAATGTGTCGCTGTAACTCGTACCCGTGTTTTTTCGCGGCAAGCGGGCATCCTACCTCTGCACCACTTCAGTGGAGCCCTGCAGATCTCCGGAATGGCCCTATATTGCAGGCTACCGATCGCGGCCCCACAAGCGGCTTGACCCTGACTTACCCTCAATTTTCGAGCTTGATGTGAGTACTCCCCTTAATCTAGTGTACTCTAACAGAGCTCAGAGTTGCTACAGAGTGGCAGAGACTTGTTCACTATAACCCGCGAGATGGTGCAAAGGCAGCGCTTTAAATGTCATAGCCCCGCTCGTCTTTTACCGGAGTTGGGGTACGTGCCTTCGCCCTCTACATTTACCTACAACAAGTGCTTGCCCTTGCTTGCGCGCTTATCTCTTCAGGGTGGAGATTTGTACGTGTTGAGCCTTCACCACCAAGTTTACGCTGAAGCTATAGACCGCACTAAGGTCACTTCACTTACTGCAGCGACCATGTTTGCGAAAGGAATGAACTACTAGCTAGAAGAGCCAAAGCAGGCAGTAGTTGGTTGTGCATAGTCGACACTTGCAGCGGGCTGCTCAAAAACAAAGAACGACGCATGAAAGGGACCAACAGACATACACAGGACGAGCGCAAACTAAAAACTGTGACACTTTTAGATGCGAAGCATCTTATGCTCGGGGCTCTGTCCGTCCCTCCCGCGTCCCGCGTCCCCCGTCCCGCGTCCGGCCACTGTCATGAAGTAGGGAAGCACCCATTACGCGAACCAGAACCCTGTAGTAATATGAAGGCCGTCAACCCTAACACAGTCATAAGAGTCATGGCCGAGAGCACAGAGAGGCTGCTTAGCAATGTCTAGGCAGGTGGTGTCTGTCGCCCAGGTTGACCCCATTCCTTGAGTCATGGCCGAGAGCACAGAGAGGGTGCTTAGCAATGGCTAGGCAGGTGGTGTCTGTCGCTCAGGTTGACCCCATTCCTTAATCGTGCTTGCATGTGTTTGGAGGGGGCTTAGTCCGTCCCTCCTTCCCGCGTCCCACACCACCACAGCGCATGCGCGTGCTCTCCTAAGCTCACCCCCCTTCCTCTACTCTAGGAATCGTCTACTCTACGGAGCGGCCCCCCGTGTCCGCAGCGCGTGCTCTCCTACGCTCACCCCCTTCCTCTACTCTAGGAATCATCTACTCTACGGAGCGGCGCATGCGCGTCCTCTCTCCTCTAGGAATACTCTACTCTACGGAGCGGCTCCAGCGTCCCACAGCGCATGTACGTCCCCTCCCCCTCTATCTCCTCTCCTACGGTCCCCCCCCCCCGTCCTTTCCTCTAGGAATCCTCTACGGAGCGGCGCGAACGACAGGTGGTGTGACAGCTGCATACTCCGCTGGGGGCGCCACGGTAGCTCCGCGGTATGAAAATGACGGAGCGCGCGCGCCTCATTCTCTCTTTTGCGCAGCGCCGCGATGAGCGCCCGGACCACTGCCGTGAAATGAGAGCGGCGACGTTCCTCCCGCTCAAGCTAATTATCTCCCCGCTGCTTCGCATCCACACATGGTTCCCTTTAGCGGAAGATGGGGAATTTTTTTTATTTCGCGCTCGTTCGGTGTTTAGGCTAGGTGTTTTTTTTTTTTTTTTTTTTGTGGGTCCTTCTTCAGCAGCTCGCTACAGCGAGTTGTGACAGTTGTTAGCTCGTGTTCGACCCTAAGTGTACCTGTGTGTTCTTTTCGTGTGCCCTTGTTTGTGTTGGAGAAGCCTGCTGCATGTGTTGAGCTTCTAGCCTTTTTGTGTATGACATTTCAATTTCTTGCTATCGCATTCATTGCTTCGCCCTTGCGGCGGAGCTGTGACTTTTTTTATAGAATAATAGGTAACGCAAGCCTGCACTTCTTTCGGCTGGACGGCTCCAAGGTAAAAAACGCAGCAAATGTAAGCAACGCATCACCTCCTGACTTCGAGCTGCTCGAGACAGACCGTGAGTACGAGCTGTCAAAACCAACGCAAAACTTTTTGTCTCAGTAGTAGCACTTCATGTGGCACTTACGCATCGCGAATGTCCCACGCTTATTTCAACAGCCACCCGAAAACTTTTGCAAATGAAGAGGATAATCATTTCTAGCATGCTGGTTTAACTTACTAAGACAAGTATATGTTCTAGCAGGTAACACAGCTACTATGTGATGAATTTCAACACGAAAACATTAGCATTATTATTTGTTACAGTTTTGCTTATCATGGCTGCAAGAGTGTATGGAGTAAAATGCTACTACTGGAGTAAACTTGGTGAAAGCCTTGCAGAAAGAGTTACGTTAATTACAGCAAAATCGACGCTGAGTTAAAAAAATCTTATTTCGTTTAATTCTCTTTGCATTTGTTTCCTTAAAAATATTTCAGCAACTACATAGACCTGGCCGAAAAATTCGCTGATATGATATAGTCCTCCCTATAAGGGGTAAATAATGATGCAACATGTTGCAGTCGTTCTATTGTCGTACTGATAAATGCACACTACCGCATGAATACACATACCGCGTATTGAATGTGTGATCATGTCATATACGAAAATGTGTGACTCCTGGGCTGTGCGCATGCCCAATGTCTTTCCAGGACCTTCAATGAGTTTTTTTTTACGATTTCACTTAATATAAGAAAATACTGACATGGAAAATCTTCCATCTGGCCAAAACACTGCTGCACATACCATTTGCTTACCTCAAGAATGTCACGACTGCACTTCTGCAATCCACACAGAGGTTTTAAATGAATGTGCCAGTTTGTACTGAACATTGAAGAGAAAAAAATAGGCAGATCCCACACACAGTGTGAAACGATTTCATGCCTATCAGTCAGCGAGTAGCTGTCTATGCTGCATTTTTTTGGCTTTGAGTAAAGCGTTACGAGATGGGTCGGCGTGTTGTAATGGTGCAGTAGCGCGTCCAACGTGAGCCGCTTACCACCCACGCCGACTACACTGACGTTTAAAGGGTAACTTATGATCTGACGTAACGTCAGAACTCATGTTAGAGCCCACATGCATGCTTTATTGAAACGAAGCGCATGTGACGGTGTGAATAACATTTCGCGTGCCATGCTGTGAATAACATACGTAACATTCGATAGTGTATTGCTCCGGGGTCGAGTATCGCTTAAATATATACTCCATCTCACAAGCTGGTGGCGGCACTGTGGAGGCTACGTTTCTGCTTAGCCAAGAGTATAGTGAACTAGAACTATAGCCAAGAGGCCCCGTACAGTCAAGTTTGCTAGTGTGACTGCAGCGCCAGAACGCAAAGCCTAGCGAAAAAAAGCAGTAATGAGACGGGCTCGGTCAAGGTGGAACGCGATGCGCGCGTCTCCCTCCATGCATGAGTGGGCGGATTGCGGCCAGGCTACACGGTGGCAGCGTGCGCGCGTCTGTTTTTTGCATACCCCTAACGGCAAATGTCAGCGAAGTTGGGACGGGATAGTGCGAGCGACGCAGCTCACTCTGGTAAGTGGATGGTGTTTGTAAGCGAGTACACAACACGATGTATTCGTCCGCGCAGCGTCGTCTGCTCGGCGCCCCATAGTACCTGCTCTCAAGCGTTCGGCGAGTATAACGGGCCCACGACAGCGAGCAAAGCTCTTAGCGTTGGGAAGGAATATCAGAGCAAAAAGAAAGGCAACAACGCGCTTTGGGCGAGTAAAGCGAGCACACGGTAGCAACCACCGCTCTTAGCATTAGGCAGCAACGGTAGTGCCGAAAAAAAAACACAACATGGCTGCACACATCAACGCTGGTTCCTTGTGCCTCAAAATTCCGCAGTCACCGTCGTGAGCTGTGTGGCCCGTAAATCCTAAACAGACGGCTGTGTTTGCGTTATATTTGCATCCTGACGCTTCGAAAACAATGTACTCATGTCTCTTGCACTGTTTCGAAGATTCCTGTAGAAATTCTCGGGTCAGGCGTGGCTGAACAAACAGCTAATCACAATCATAAGGACTAAACGCACCTGATGCTTAGTGTGAGATCACACGAAGCGATAGCCGATTCTACCGTTTATTCGTTGCTGTCAGGGCATCGGGCAAGTATCAATCGCGAGTTCTGTCGAGGCGGGCGATCGCGCCTGCATGGGCACGGCCATGTTCGTCATCGCAATTATCGGCAGTTACTGATACAATAATTAAATGCTTATGAGGTATACATAATAATCGTAATTAGCGTATCACGTATTGCTGTGACGTAGCCTGTGCCAAACAAACGCACTTTTCTTAGCTTTCTCCAATTATAATGCAATTACAAATAGAACTATGTTTTACTGCGCAAGCATGTGGTTTCTTTGCACCTCGTAGCTTCTACCCTGCTGCAACCAGCCTGTGAGATGGAGCATAGCTTGCTGAGTCGTAGGAGTACATTTGTAATGTTTATTCGACTGTTATTAAAGCGGAGCCAACACTGGAACCAAAATGGCGTTAAGCCCACACGTCATCTCTATCACAGGAGTACATAGATACCGTTTATTACCTTGTTGTAAAATTAGATAGCCAGCACTGCAACCTCAATTAACGTTGCAACGACATGACTCTGGCATATGGTATTCTTGCGAAGCAGTTTGAAGACTTCGCGTGGTTCTGTGGTAGAATAATTCATTGCCACGCAGAGTGACTGGGTTCGATTCACGCCGGGATTCTTTTTTTTAAATGCGAAGCATTTCCTAGCGAACCTAAGGCGCTTTTAGCGTTGCTGTCTACCTATCAATATATCTAGTCGCCTACGCCTGGGTGCTCTCCTAATGACCCCCCTTAAATAAAACTGCCAAAAAAAAGGAAAAACATGCTGCACACATAGACAATTCTAGTTCAGTAGCTTCGTATTGTTGTTTGGTTTATTATGGTTAAAAATCAACCTTCTGCTTTTTGAAGTAGTTTTGATAATGGGGCAAATGTAACAAAAAAGTTGCTTTCGAGATATTGTGAGTTTAAGAGGAAAAACAAGCTTCTTTCATGTTTCGTTCAAAACGAAGATGTGCTGAACAATTTAGTCAGTAGCAACGTTCTATATAGCCTTCACACGAAACAGATTTTTGCTTATTTCCTTGTTTTCTTGCTTTCCTGGCTTGTTTTGTGACATCTTCTGTGGCCAAATGCTGTCGATGGCAGTCGATCTCACCCAACCATATCACAGTGTTGCGCCTCGGTGATGTGCCAAGCGGCGTTGAGAAAGTTTACTCGGGCCAAGCATGCCTTTTTGAAAGTTAGAAAGGTTTCAAAGGTGACAGTTGTGAGGGTTTCCATACCAAGCAACACGATTCGCTGCGTTCTCTACGAGTGTCACGGTTCCTCCGCATTCTGTGCAGACACAGTTACTCGTAATCACGGTTAATAGAAGACCCACATAAATCAAAGCATGGCCATGGTTACTACAGCTGAAATTTTGTCCTTTCGGCGTCATGCGATGAGGACAAAGCTTACTTGTTAAAGGACTCGCGGTTTCGTTTTTGTTAGGAGCTGAAGCATGTCGATTTCCAATTATACTGCGCTTTCTAAACGGGTCCCTTGTTTTGCCAACACGAGCGTATATTTGGCTGCCCCAACAAAATTAACACAGGTGCAAGTAAACTGAAAATAAATACACAGAACCTCTTCCCCATGCGGGTCTCACACACGCAAGGCAAGTGTACTCCGCAAATGTCACGGGTATTCGAAAAAAACTGCACCGTGTGCCTTTAAGTCGCCAGAATGCATTGTATAGATCTGCTAAACTCAGAAAAAACTACCAGTTTCGATTTTTCATAAGTTTAATTCAGACATGGTTTACTCAAGTTGTGCACATCTGAGAAAGGGCGCTTGGCTGCTCGTCAGATGGTCTCGAAAAGCTGATCCTTTTGGCTCAATCAAAACGCGCAAAAATGTGTGGGGCACTGCATATTGTTAAGGAGGGGAGGAGGAGGAGAAAAACAAGAGAGAAGGCAGGGAGGTTAAGCAGGCACATGCCCGGTTGGCTACCCTACGCTGGAAGGCCTTATCATTCCAAACAAGCAAAAAATCAAATTTCAACTTCTTTTATTTTACCCTACCCTGTGCCCTTAATTTGGTGTAGACCGAAATTGGTATAGGAGGGTCAGAGGGTCTGACGAATATGACTGTCTCTTCATGACACGTATACCGTGAAAATCCCGCCGCGTACGTGATCAATCCTTTCCTCCGCACACGACTGGCACATAACCCTATACCACTGGCCGCGGTATGAGGGTATGCGCCACAGGATATTGACGATTTATATCTACCCAGGAATGGCGAGAACAGACATTGGTAATTTAAGTGCGAGAGCGTCAAGAAAAACTTACATCGCCAGCGTTGAGCAGACGAATATAAAGAATAAAAATCAGTATCCGAGCAGGAATCAAACCCAAGCATTCTGGTGAGAGTCCGGTATTCTACCACAAAGCCACGCGAGGTATTGAAACTGATTTGGATAAAGATCCTATGACGGCGTAATGCCAGTGCAACGTCAATTGTGATTGGAGTGCTGACTATCTAATTTTAGCAAAAAGCAATTTTCATCACATAGTTACTTCTATCATGCAGGCGTCATGTGGGGTTAACGTCAATTGTGGTTCCAGTGTTGACTCTGCTTTTATAGTACTGTAATAAACATTATATTTGCATTCCTACATTTCAGCAAGATATAATCAAGCGTTGCTCGACCTCGGAGGAATACGCTAACAAAAGTTGCTTATGATATTGAGATCATCGCATCGTAAAGCAGACTTCGTTTCGATAACACTCACGTCTGTGCCCTAACGTGAGTTCTAACGTTACGTGAGACCGTAAGTTACCCTTTAAACGCCAGTTTAGTAAGCCCACGATGTGCACAACTACTATAGTTAAAAAAAAAGGGATCAATTCACCTCCTAACGCTTGGCTCAAAGCCAAAAAATGCAGCCTCACGAATCATTGGCCGGCTGCTTCGCATGACACCGATTCCCACTAGGCGTGGGATCTGCCAAATTTTTATTTGCATTCATCAGGGCACGCGGGTAATGCCGCGTTTTCTTGGCACTCTCCCCCTTTAAATTACCAGTGTTCCGGGCGAAAAGAACAGCCACTCAAGACGTGTAGCTTGCGGTGGTTTCAGTCTAAACAACACAAATTTTGAATTTGAAGAGCCACAATCATCATATAATTATGAAGCACGGCCAACTGGGAGACTCCAGATATATTTTCGATCATCTAAGGCCTTTAACCAAATGAAAGTACATGGCCATTTTTTTTCCTTCTTTTTTTTTTACACCGAGCGAAATGCGGTGGTGGTGGTGGTGGTAAACATTTATTGAACAGAGAGGTTGTAAGGGAAATCAGCCCCTAGTGGGTCAGCTCCCTTACAGCACAAGGTGGAGTCCCTAGTCAGGGACCCCATGCCGTGGCCTGGTGAGTGCCGCTAGTCTCGGCGCTATAATAGATCCCACTTTGTAATATTTGCCTAAAACCAGGTGCCGCGCGCTCGCAACAGTGCCCCAGGGGGGACCACTTGTAAAAAGGGGCAAACGTCTGGGCTGTTGCATCCACTTATAGCAGTTAGAAATTGCAATTTATTGATTGCGCAGACAGCCGATTGTTCTCCCAGCACTGCTGCTCAATTTGCTGTGAGAAGTATTTTAACAGGAGATCAATAAGTCATTACTTCAAAGGCGGCTTCTGTATGTGGACTTCGTCTAACGACCAAGAAAATGAAACTGAGGTGCTTTGCCAGCTAAAAATTTTTCGCCGACGTGGTACCACTTCTGAATAAAATTTAGGCCATTGATATTGGAATCGCAGGCAGCGACAATGTGCGAGGCATATATGTGTTTCGTGCAGATACGCGTGCACATCGATTCAAAATTGGAATCGCCACCCTCTAACAGTAGTATGTCGCGCTTCTCCTTGTTACTCAGGAAACCAAACGCGACTTTCTGTGGTTCTGTTGTAAACAGAACCGCCCGCCGGCACGAAAAACGTGTTCGGCATCGTTGTCCCACACCCACACTTGCTCTGTCACAAAAATAACGCAGGAAATGCACGGAAAACACCTGAGCCAAAAGCTCGTGTGGCAACGGGAAAGCGTTTCGGTACGCGGACGGCCTCTGTGGCACAGTAACACCGCGTTGCGGCAGCTTTAGGCAGCGTATGAAGCTGCCCCATAGCTTGACGGCGAAGTTTCGTGACCATAAGGAGCATTGAATAACTCTGGTGGTATTATGTTCTGTGTGCACGTGTACCACAACATTCTCGGTGGGGAGGGATAAATTCCCCAAATCGAACTTCAGCTCTACGTTGCAAGCGGGCAGTGCGCAGTACACGTGCCCGGATTATGCAGTGGCTTCGATGCAGCCGATTCCGAGCCACAGTTCACATGGTCCAATAGTTGCACTGCTTTGCGCTAAACGAACCATTAGTTTGAACGACGCACGTGCATTGAGCGGCCAGGAAGAGCGGTAATTCACACCATTTAACAGAAGCCTAGACCATGCCCAGAACAGATCACGCGCCGCCGTTCCGCCGTATGTGCACACGTGATTATCCGGAGGGGGGCCCTGGTGCAAACGAAGAGTCTCCACGGCGGCGTACACCGGTTACGACTTCTAGGGGGTGACCGAGACGATGGGTCACGGATCGCGCGGCTCGGAAGATGAAGTTACTCAAACGTTGCTAATGAGTCTCGGGCGAATTAGTGGTTTTGCGAGTAACGTCGTCGCGTCGGGCCAACTGCACTGGGGAGTGTAGAGCGCGCGTTTCGCCGCGTGTAGACATGCCATACAATAGCCAGAATGTCTCAGTGCAGTTGACATAATTATTTGAAGGGGGCCTGGATGCCAACAAAGAGACTTCGGTGGCTCGCCTCGTCTAACAAAATTGCGAGGCGCGAGAGACTACACTGCTGTTCATACGAGTGCTAATGGATACCTGAATCAGTTCATGTGTTTGCGACTGATGTCGCCTCGCAAGGCCAGCTGGGGTCTGAAGAGCAGCCGCTCATGAAACGTACGGATGTCGCACATGCCGTTGCAACGAACACGTTGTCATTTATTAACAGTTTTTCATATTGGCTACCTCGTCAGCCGAAAGCTCTCAGAGAATATCACGCACACAAAGAACATAACATGCAATATAGTACCATACCACCGCAAATAATGCACGCCACCTGTGAACGTTCATTTATATGTCATGCATAATTTTGCACTTGTTTTTCGCATTACTTCCAGGTGATCCGTATAAGCTTCTGTATGCATTGCGAAATGAATGCATGGTGATTCGCGTTCCAGACACTGAGCATATCAGAGGAGTTGCTGCCGAGTACAAAAAGAGAGATGGCGCTAAAGGTAACAGAGAACTTTATAGAAAATTATGATGTGCATGGACAATACTGCATGCGGGTTTCTTATGATGTGATGTTTATCTTTTTACTTGGAGCATACCACATTTTAACCTTTCCTTACAAGCAGCATTGCGATGTGAAGTACTGTGAGATACCAATAGCTGCATATCAGTTTCATTTCATTGTTTCATTACGCCGGTATTTACCCCGGTTTATTGTCTGCACTACGGTGAAAATAGCCTGGCTTAAATAACACCAAGTGTCAGCCAAGCAGTCTTTACTGTAGGCATATCTGAGCGTTTATTCACTGAAATGTGTTTCACTAGAATTTCTGCTAGAGGAAACGTCAGCCATATCTGGTGCTCAGCTCGCCAGCAACGCTGGTTGGACACTAGTGGCCGCTGTTTTCATAACAGGCTCCTCTTTTTGTCCTGCGTGCATCTACACGAAAACGAGAAGTTGGAAGAGAAATTAATTGTCACGGGAGAGGCCGAAGTGGAGTGGTTTGCCGGCCGAAATTTACATTTCAAGGTATGACGACGCAGCCGAGAGCAAGAAGTCTCGTGTAGAACCTGACAAGTTGTACGATAAAATAATAACTTATGAGCTTAGTGATTAGGGAGGAGATGGGCGAAGACAAATAATTGGTGACGTATTCAGAAAAGCGAGCAGAAGGCATCCCACTTGTTCTTCGCCTACCAAGTGAAGGTACTGGTTTCTGGCAGGTGAACCCCAATAGAGGGTCAGCCGAAATAGGTTACGCAGCTAAAGAAAAAGTGCAGTCATTCAGAATGACCAGAGATGGAAATTTGAGTGTCAGCGTTGCTTCCTTAGCATCAGCAAAACGCCTTCTGATGCTTTCAGAAGGAGGTGGCCTGGAAGTCGCGCCTATAATACCCGAGTCATACACGCGACACGTCAGGAAAATAAAGCATGTACTTCTGCAGTATTCGGACGAACAACTCTTAGAGTAGTTGAATGACGCAGTGATTATATCGGCGTGCCGACGAATAGAGTATTACCGCCAGGAAGATGGAGCAATGACATCGCGTTCACTTCGCGCAGTGATTCTGACTTTCCGAGAACATCACCGAATTCGAGGAAGAATTTGCTTAGGAGTTACAAGTCATCCAGTGGAGAAATATCTACAACTGCCGGCCATTTGGGCACACGACGAAAAGTTTCGGCAGCGCACGTCGGTGCAAGGTCTGCTCAGAAGACCATAATCACATATAGTCACAGTCAGTAATTTAGCCTAGATGTGCGAACCATGCGAGGAGCCACGGTGCATCCTATTCAGGCTACCCGCAGAATAAAGCTGCTGCAAAAGTGCGCCAGCATGACATTATTCACGGAAGACAAGCGTGCCCCTTCGAACCCCCCTACGAAACTGGATGTTGTTCATGATTCATCCTATAGGAGATTTCTCACCTCAGCGGACACCAGAATAACCACAGCCGAGAGACCCATCAAGAGAACCATCAAGAGTACAAGAAAAATACCACTCACGAGAAGCACAGTCTAGTATCCCGACTTATGTGGCAAAGGTCCGAACGCCCATACGACCTCAGGCAGAAAGCAATTCAACCGACTACTCCAATGTTCGTCCAAGCTACAACAGCGGCACTCCACGTCAGCCTTAGCGACCTGCGGAAAAGATCCAGTCAAGGGTGACCATGCTACTGCATCAGTCACTGAACTGATTTTCCCAATGCTTTTCACAGCGCTTAGAGCAATCCTGTCTGCTCTTCCAGAAGGAAAAACCTACCAGAAGTGAATGACCTGTTGCATCTCAAAGCACTGTTGTGCCAGCAATCAGGGTTGAATCTGCGGCATCTAGTATATGAAGAGCCGCTGCAAAAATGCCACGATTTTCTAGTGGAGCAATGCTTGGGTTTGGGCTAGCTGGTGATCCATTAATAACACACAGCGCAAGACGAACAAAGGACGAGAAAAGGAACCACATCGACAAGCGTACCCTTCCAACTAAGGTTTAATGAAAACGTCCATGCAATATAAGTCTCCAATACACATCACGTGAGTGCGCACGACAATCGCATACCAACATCACCAGGTCAAGCAGAAAAGATTTTTATCGCAAACTAAAAAATGCACGACAAACAAACGCGCAGACCAAAAAACCAAACAAAGGACTGCTCCGGTACTACGCATCCAAAAACGCCAGTTCCTTCTGGGTCAACGCACCCGAAGGTTTGCTGACTCCATTGCCCTTGGTAATGAACGAGGCCTCTATGATCACCCTGGTTTGATCATTTCCATGTTTAGCTGGGACGGCGGTTTGGTCAAACGCAGGAGCGCATCCACACTGAGCGCAATGCTGGGCAAGGAAACCATAGTTTCTCTTCTGGACCTTCAAATTGTGCTCTTGCAACCTGATATTCAGGCAGCGCCCCGTCTGCCCAACATACTTAAGACCACAGGGAAGGGGAACACTGTACACGACTTTGTCTGCACACTCAACAAATTGATTGTTATGTTTCTCTTTACATTTGCGTGTAAACGCAAATTTACAGCACTACAGTCCCCAGAGTCATAGGCGAGAGCACACAGTGGCTGCTTAGCAATGGCTAGGCATGTGGTGGGTGCAAGCAAAGAATAACACGCACTACCGGTGGTGTCTGTCGCCCACGTTGACTACACTCCTTGATCTTGCTTGTATGTGCTTGGAGAGGCTTGTCCCCTCTCTCTCTCCTCGCCTACGCTTCCCCTTTCTCTCCTCTAGAAATCCTCTACTGTACGGAGCGGCGCAAGTGTCCCAAACCCCTATAGCTCATGCGCGTCGCCTCCCCCCTCTCTCTTCTCCTATCTCCCCCCTTTCTCTCCTCTAGAAATCCTCTACTGTACAGAGCGGCGCCGGCCTCCCACACCCCCACAGCGCATGCGCGTCCCCTCCCCCCTCTCTCTCCTTTCCTACGGTCCCCCCCCGTTCTCTCCTCTAGGAATCATCTACTCTACGGAGCGGCACGCACGACACGTGGTGGGACAGCTGCATACTCCGCTGGGGGGCACCACGGTAGTTCCGCGGTATAAAAATGACGGAGCGCGCCTCATTCTCTCTCCTGTGCAGCGCCGCGATGAGCGCCCGGGCCGCTGCCGCGAAACGGTAGCTGCGACGTTTCTCCCGCTCAAGCCAGCCATCTCCCCGCTGCTTCGGATCCACACATGGTTCCCTTTAGCGGGAGATGGGGAAATTTCTCCTCTAGGAATCCTCTACTCTACGGAGCGGCGCGCACGGCAGGTGGTGTGACAGCTGCATACTCCGCTTGGGGCGCCGCGGTAGTTCCGCGGTATCGAAATGACGGAGCGCACGCGCCTCATTCTCTCTCCTGTGCACCGTCACTGAGCGGTCGGGCCGCTGCCGCGAAACGGGAGCGGCGACGTTTCTCCCGCTCAAGCTAACCATCTGCCCGCTGCTTCGAATCCACACATTGTTCTCTTTAGCGGGAGATGGGGAAGTTTTTTTGGTCTGCGCGTTTGTTTATCGTGCATTTGTTAGTTTCCGATAAAAATCTTTTCTGCTTGACCTGGTGATGTTGGTATGCGATTGTCGTGCGCACTCAGGTGATGTGTATTGGAGACTTACAATGCATGTACGTTTTCATTGAACCTCAGTTGGAAGTCAGCGCTTGTCTATGTGATTTCTTGTCTCGTCCTTTGTTCGTCTTGCGCTGTGTGTTATTATTTCCAGTGGAATTCCAACAGTCTTCGAAGGAAGTATGCTGAATTTCGTCAGCTCTTTGTACAATATAACCTTTCAATACTTTGCACTCAAGAAACAGGAATCAATCACGATTTCCACCTCTAAGAACGTTACGTACAAGTTATCTCTTCAAGGTGGTCTTTGCAGGGTACCAGTGTGTCAGAAATGATGTACCATCTTGTCAGTTGAGTCGAGTGATTCGCATTTTCCGGAATTTGTCGCCTGTTAGTATCATTTGGTAAGCTGTGCATAACCATGATTAATCTCTTTCCACAGCCTTCGAGCCATATTTCACTAGAAGAGCTAGCAGATACCATCAAAATTGCTAATTGAAATACATTTATATGTGGAGACTTTAATGCGCACAACACGTTCTCGGGCCGAAATCGTTGTGATGGACATGGGAACGTTGTTGAATGCGCCGCAGAGAATTATAATTTTACTGTTCTAAACGACAGATCCCCAAGATTTACTCGTGCATGGCCTCGGAGACTGCGCGCCGACGTGTTTCTCTCCGGCCGTCCCAATCGCCGCGCTCCCCAGCAAAAAAATGTAATGCACAGCGCGCCTGGCTACCGCAAGAGGGCGCACTAACTGAGGATTTCGGCGGCACTGGAGTGCTGGAGACCGCAGGAGACCAAGGCAGAAAGCAGATGGCACGGCATACAAGTTGTTCGTTCAATGTTTTGGTTAGTTCAATGTTTGTTTTTTCGATGTTCATTCGTTGGATGTTCGTTTTTCCAACACCAGACGTAGCTACCAAACACCGTAAGACTCACAATGCAAATGGGTGACCATAAATGAATAAAACGCGCCAGTAACCTGTGCGGAGCCGTCACAGCACCGGCGACGTTCAGTCTATACTCCTTGGTTTTGTGGTAAGACAGAAGGTAGTTGGAAAGGGAAACTGGGGAAGCCTTGCGGGCGAGTGCGCAGCATTGTGCCCTTTGCGAGCGCAGTTCACGCGCCAGACCCGGCGGTGTCGGCGATATCACGAGGAGAGAGCATGCCGAGTCCTGATGCCGAGTGCCGAGTTTGGTCGGCTCAGCGTACCTCTCCAGCGTACGCTCAAGCTTATCTCTTTGTAACGCGCTCATGCTGGCGCGGTTACCTTTCATGGATGAGTCGCTGGTGTTCTGCGAAAATGAGAGCGAATTTCGGCGTTGCCGCTGTGCACACACCATGCTACTAGCAAATATGTTTTTGTGCTGTTTGTATCACGATTGTTACTGGTGTTCCACCTGTGAATACACCACGGAGCCTCGAAAAGTTCAGTTTCTATATGGCTGGTCTTCCCGAATGTTCATGTAACTGGAACTATCAGAAGTTCTTCTGAATTTTACTAAAGTTAGTCACAATTATTTGATGCTTATTTTCATACAGTATATCATCGATCTTAAGGTTAATGTAGTTTATTGGAGAGTATGTTCATGGCGCGGGCGCTGCTATTCCGACAAGCAAGTCTCACAGCGTTCGGTTCCTCAGCGTTCTTGCGCTCTAGGATACGTGGGATGTATTACTTGCTTAATCGGGGGCCCCGGGTTATTAAACCCGGAGCGTACGGAAGTGCGGCCTTCGAAAGGTGCTCCGGTCACTTGCATATTTGTAAGCGCCCGTTTCGAGTAACTGGTGCTCTTTCAATCGTGCGATTGTCGGTGATCAGTCGTTTCAGGTGTGACAATCTGATGTTATATCGCGGTGACTTCTCATGTCACATTTGCACAGAGAACACGGATGTGACAAGAAAAACACCTTTACTTTACGAAGGCCCGGTTACGACTGCTACGTCTTCAGAGGCAGGGTGAGCGCGAGCATTGAGCGTCATCGTGCCCAGTCCAATAATCGTTCTCTGTTTTGTTCTCCTTCTCCGGCACCCCCCATACTAAACATACCTCAAACGTCGAAGAATAGTGCGTTTCCAGCACATGCGGATCTCTTGCAGAGGCATCGCACTTCTAAGTACTCTAATATAGGAGGCACATATTTACAGCAAATAAAAAGCGCATTTGAGAATAAGGAGGCCCTAGCATGCCCTTTGCATCTCGTACAACTTGGCCTGACATTTCCAAATCAGTGGAAAGTTATACAAAAGCGCAATACCGTTTTTTCCTCGCCTCATGAAAACCACGCTAACAGCGCGGCCGCTTTTCCGACCATCAGTGGCGACCGCCGCGGTGCGGAGGAGGAGCGGGCCACGCCCACCTTGGAAATTACACGGCCGGAGAGAAACCCGCTGGCGCACATTCTCGGAGGCGATGACTCGTGGTTATAATTATTCGAGCTGTATAGATGAAACGCTGTGTTCTCAAGAACTAGTTAATGGTGTGGGATGGGCAACAGACACGGAAACGAACGCAGGTGATCATTTTCCCCAGCATGTGGAATGATCGCATCTGGCCCTACAGCGCACTGACGAACTGGAAAGCATTTCTGTGGCACCTAACAAATTAAATTAGTGAAGACACACCTGTTAGAAAATTTAGGAATTTTTTTTCACAATAATGTCATCATTTGTACAAAGATGGTCCCAATTCAAAAAGATTATGGTGCAGTTGACGGAGAGCACGAACACCTCAGTGCCATCACAAGGGAGTATCCAAGCGGGAGTGTAGAACTACACAAAAAATACTGAGACAAGGGACAGTGACAAAACGAGAAAATTAAGCCAAACGGCGCTGGCATGGATTCTGCGGTATGCTCTTTCCTCACCAATCTGTTTCGAGAATTTCGATAGCAATTTAACAGCCCGGCAACACAGAGCTTCCCATTTTGTGCTTTTCCTTATGTAGCCTTGCGCTTATAGTTTTCGAAGATAAATTTTGCGAACTCAAAATGTGCACTGTTTCATCATTCGATTGAGTTAGCCAAGCAAAAAATTATTACTTGGTACTGGATACAACATCCTCAACTTAACTCTTCATTTACATTATGTGAGCTGCATGTGCGATAGCGAGTCATGCCTTCAAAAATCGCTATCTGAACCGGCCGGCATTACGTACATTATGCTAAGAACCCTGCAGCCGACAGGCACAACCATTATCTCAGATATTTATAGAAATCTATGAACAGGAGAAATCGTAGCCGAGACTTAGAAAGTGTTTCGGATCATTCCAATCCGGAAACCGGTTAAGACACTCTTGAGCCTTGAATTTTTCGGCCCAATTAGTTGCAGAAGTTTTTTGTGCAAGGTAACGGCGAAGGTGATTAATGCGCGACTTAAATGGTGGAGTAACAGAACGGATGTATTTTCGGCCTAGTCAACAGGTTTTCGAAAACATAGATGCTTAACAGATGCAATCATGAATATAAATATGCATGTGGAACATGAACATGGCTGTAGAAACTTGACAATCGTGGTATTGTTAGACGTCAAAAGAGAATTTGGCACCTTCACTCATGTTAATGTTCTTCTAAGTGTGTTAGAACTGGGAATTTCGGGGAGGTCCTTGCAGTGGATATCTAAAGCTTTATGGGTACCAAATATTCATTCAGACGAGCGAAGAAAAGAGTGCTGAACACGTCAAGCAAGAAGTTCCACGGGGGAAGCGTACTAAGCCCTTTTAAGTTGTGCCATTTTTCTTTTACAAAGAAAAAAAAAACTGCCATCTCAGTTAAGGCTCTCTCTATATGCAGATGACGTGTGCAATTGGATGTCTAGGACTAATGTTCAATTAATTCGGATGGCACTACACGAGGGCATAATATCATTAACCACTTTTTAAGCGAAAGAGGGATAGTGTGATCATACGCAAAGCCAGCTGTGTTGCCATTCACCCGTTGGAAGTTAGAAAAAATTCCACCTTATTTTAGAACTACTCATGCTTGCGACTCAGCATTCATTTCTTGGAATACTATTTGATATGGAGGTATCCTGCGCACCTAACAAAAAAAAAATTCGAAAGCGGGGTAAAAAGTTAGTAAGTATACTTTTCAGACTTGCTGATACATCATGGGGCGGATCAGTGTCATTCATCCTTACTGTCCACAATGCTATATTGCGAAAATAATTGCATGCTCTGCAACCATCTCACGCGGCCCTTCCCAGATGTCGGAAGAGCGACTTCAAAGATTTTAAGCTAGGGGACTACGCGTCGGCCTAAGTGTTCCATGAGCGACTTCGAGCCGCATTGTGGTAGCAGATACCTGCGAAACACCATTTCCAACCATGAGAACGACAGAAACATGCTGCTATTTTTTCGCCTTTAGACGGAACAAAAAGACTACCCACTGGCTCTAGAGATATTACGAAGGGATAAAAGCAATGTTAACAGAGGAATGCGGAATCATCTCATTATTGTTATGATAAGATATGTTTATTGAAAGATGGGCTGATGGAAATGGGGTTGAATGGCTGCCGCACCGACACCGACACGCTCACAAGACGAGCGCTCTTCGTCCTCCCCTTCTTTGGTCCTGCCTGTCGCGTTAGCGTAGCACTCCTCCCCTCCACAGGCTGAGCCCGCCGGGCGAGTAACGGCTACGTGAACTCGCAGTCTTGCAGATGACAGTGCTTTAGGTGGGTGACGTGAACAAGCTGCGTCGGCCGAGAACGGTAGCCGTGATGTAGGAGACAAGCAATCGAATACCTCAGGTCACTGAGGCGATCGGCGTTGACGAAAGGGCCGTCGTAACGCGCTAGAAACTGTTCACACAAGCCACGCTTGCGAAGCGGCGTCCAGAGCCAAACTATGTTGCCTTTGTCGTAAGGCACAGCTTGCAAGAGTGCAAGAGGCAATAAACGATCATTTTGCCCAGCCACCGGTTGTCTGCGTATGCCTGCCGTGGCTGAGCCGCCGGCGATGTAACAGATGTAAAGGGCGACGTCGGTCCTAAGGCGCGGCCAGTAATATTAAGACGATAGTCTTCCTTGGGATACCTAAACGGAGAAATTTGGGTCTGTCTGTCTGTTTCTCTGTTTGTCGGCACGTCGCACGATTCAGCTAGCTGGCCAAAGTTTAACCCCCCTGCCTTACGACCTCCAATCTTGACCGAGGAGCATGTGTTCATACGGGTGAGCGTGGGCAATTAAAAATCAAATATTACGCATACCTGAGGCACAACATCAATACCTTAGTACTATTAACAGTGTTCCTTTAAAACAAAATCTATAGATATGTAATTATAAAGATCCTAGTGTTTATTACGCGGCGCTGAGAATGCGCCGCTGAGAATGCGCCGCTGTGTACAAAACAAGTCTCCGCCCAGTGATTTAACGACGCTGTGGTGCTGCCACCTGGCAGCAGCATAGTTCAACACAAGCCGATGTTCCCCGGTAGCGCTGTAGATGGCGTCCTCTTCTGTTTTATCAATGCCAGCCAGATGCGGCTGATTCATCGTAGAAGAGCGCTGTCTCAGGCAAGGCAAAACATATATGGCCGCTTGATGAAATACGACCCACTCTACCAGACATGATCAGAGAACGCAGAGAAAAGACCGACGACCAAATTTCAGCGGATAAACGCCGGCGTCCGTCTAAGCGTGCCCGGAAAACGTCCGAAAAACGAGCCCAGTGGCTAGCCCAGCTATTAAATTGTGGTACTCATGCCGCTCATGCAGTGCAGTCGGCACAAGACTATCGTCTTTCGACGACATTTGCAGCGAAGCACGCAGATACGCGGCCAATTTTTTCTCCTGAATCCTAGCCAGCGTACGCGAGAAGCCGAGGTGACCAGCGGTCGCGTCGCCATGGCGGCTCGCAGAACCTCTTACCGCATTACCGAGGGCACAATGAGAGTATAGCTGGCGCAAACTGTCGAGAAGGTATTCGTAACGGCAGGTCGTATTGTAAGCAAAACGACGGGGATCCATGCCTGAATACGCTTTCAAAAACGGCGATCTTGCCTTTCAAGTACTGCATGAGGCATGGTAGTTGTGGATCACTCCGCTGTTGCTCGGCGAAATCGTCCGCGTTCAGAGTTCCCATGATCGTGCCCTCATCGTGTCCAGTACAAGTTATCGGCATCGGAATGCTACCGTCCGGACTTGTACACCATGGTGATGTCGAATTCCTGGAGTCGGAGACTGTGCCGCGCGAGGTGACCTAAAAAGCCCTTTAGGTTTGCTAGCCAACACGAGGCGTGTTGGTGTTCGCCGCGGTGGAGCACTGGTTATGATGTTCGGCTGCTCACACGAAGGTCGCGGGTTCAATACCGGTCGCGGCGGTCGCATTTCGATGGCGTCTGCAGGCATCGAATTAGTTCCTAAGCTCCATTCTGTGGCGTTTTCGACTTGAAATTGACGTCAGTATTTTTCAGAACTCTCAGAGGTGCGGCGATGCGAGAAAAGTTTTGCGCGAAGCGTCGATAACAGGCACACATTCCAAGAAACCCGCGCACTGCTCTTTCGTTCAAGAGCGTAGGAAAGTTTGCGATGGCTGCAGTCTTCTGAGGGTCTCGACAAACTCCCGAATGGATGATGACATTTACTAAGAGAACCGCTCTTCGTGCACGAAGTGGCACTTTTCCGGTTTAAGGGTGAGCCCTGTAACACTCTCTGAAGCGGCACAATACGGTCGCTGAAGTTCCAAGCAAAAACGACGACGTCGTCTAGGTAGACGTGACAGGACTGCCAATTTAGTCCTACCATTAAAGTGTGCATTACACGTTGGAACACCGCATGTGCCGAACGAAGTCTCAACGGCATGACTTTAAGCTTGAAAAGGCCATAATGCGCGATCAAGACGGTTTTTCCTCGATCTCTCTCGCCGACTTATTTTTGCCTGTGTACCCCGTCTTCAACTTCATCGACGAGAAATACCTTCCGTTGTGCAGCCGGTCCAAAGAGTCGTCTGTCGGCGGGAGGGGTAGACATCCTTGTTCGTGAGTTTGTACAAACGACAATAATCGATACAGAACCGCAGGCATCCGTCTTTTTTGTTCACAAATACTACGGGTGATACCCGCAGACTCTTAGAAGGCTGTGTCAATTCATCACGCACGAGTTCGTAGACTTGCTTCATGGCCTCACGTTGGCGTGCACGAACCCGATACAGGCTATGGCGGAGCGGACGGGCGTATTCTTCTGTTATAATGTGGTGTTTAGTAATAGGGCTTTGTTGAATTCTTGACGACGACGACGAGAAGTCCTTCTGGTACTGTCGGAAGAGGACCTTGAGCTGATATTGCTTATGCGATAGGAGATTCGGGTTGACTTGGATTGGGAGCTTGGGTAGTGAGGATAATTTTGGCAGAGTTCGTGAGTGCGGAAGTGGCGGTGCCTTGCACAATTTCTGCTGTGTGTGCGATCGTCATGCCTTTGTTGACATGCTTCCATTCGTGGGTGAAATTGGTGGTCATCACCTTCGGTCGCTCTCCATGTAGCTCAGCTATGCCTCTGGTGACGTAATGTCACTGCTGAGCATGAGGTGCTGGTTACCATTTATGACGCCTGCTGATTCTGCGAATTTTTTCAATACCCACATAAATCATGATAGTGCAACAACCCGCAATGCTCGCATGGTCCTCGAGCACATTTAGAAGAGATTTACTGGCGTCGTGCACGGTAGTAACGCTTATTCTAAGGATAGCGTTGTTGACTGGACTCTCAGGTCAATCATTGCAAGTCCATACCACGATTCCCCTCTTGCGAGCATTCTTTCAAGAGAAAAAACTGTCGCAGGATAGGTCCGGTCACAAACGGTGACTCGTGCCGTGCATATTCCGGTCGGCGTTATTAAGTGTCCCCCAGGCGTTCGAATTTTGGGGCCTAACCTTTGAAATCCTAACTTTTAAGTGCGGAGCACTTTAGGTGCCCTTACTGTCGTATGCTGTCGTCGCCGCTTCCCGCAAGGCCAGAAAAATCACATATAATATAGCCATCTTTAGCATAGCCATGTAGAGTAAGGGGGGGGGGGGACGGAAAGTAAGGCTGAGGAGAAGCGATGTGAGGGTGAGGACGGTAAGGCGGAAGGGAGGGGGGGAGGAAGAAGGTAATATGCTCTCATCGTATGGTGTCATCATATGTCGCTGCTTGGAGTTGCGCACGGAAAACAATGCGTAGCGTAACCATATATAGCAAGAGGGCAGGAAAGGGAAGTGAGCTTGAGGAGAAGTGATACGAGGGTACAGCACGCGTTCGCTTGTACGTTGAGTTTATCTTTTACAGGGCACATGGCTTGTATGTTGAGTTTATCTTTTACAGGGCACATGTTCGCCCAGTAAAGCGTTTCATCTAATACTTGTAGCGTTTGCACTTTTACCATCATTACTGCGTGACAATACCACGCCTTAATATAGAAGTAATTTATCCAGCGCAAAATCATCCACATTAGCTATTCGTTATTGCGCGAGCTAAAAAATTATATATACTCTGCTGCAGACGCCAAAAAAAGGGTACTTGTCATGCAATCACTGTTGGCAGTGACCATCACTCTGCAGCGCATAAACTACAGTAATCAGGGATGTTATAACAAGAGACACCTAAAGAGTTCGCAAAAGCAAGCCAGGTGAAGCACGAAATAAAATTCCAGTGGATACGTGGACATTGTAATATTGCACGAAACGCAGCATGGAACGCAGCGTGGCGACGATGTGGCACGTCAAGAACATCGTGAAAATATCATGGCTTCTCTTTCGAATTCGAAAAATGAATTGCGCAGGATTATATTGGCAACACCTTACCCAATGAGTAAAAATACGTGGTTTGACCAAAGTTCAAAAAACCGTGATTGACATATTATTGATCTGACCATCGAAATCGAAAGGACAATGACTTTAATATGCACTCTCATTCTCCGGCCACTGCTAGGCACTGCATACATAAAACATTTTTTTACACAGAATTCGCAGAATTGCAAATCCCAAATGCTAATGACGATTTACAGACGAAAATATACGCCAACTTCTTCTGGACTGCACACATCATGACAAACCCAGATACCGCTTCAAAGCCGAACAAACGGCATTAGACCACACACATTTCAGTATAAAGAAACTTCTGGGCCTGTAGGCCAACCAGAGCCTTACACAAGTATTCTTTATAAGCGGTAAAGCGCTTTTTGAAGACAGTGGCGTTGCTGGAAATTATTAAGACATTAATGTTCCTATTACATTAAGTCACTTATTATGTGTGTGTCCAAGTTATTGTGATGCATTGACTGATGTTGTATACATGTGTAGACTCATCTCCATGGTGACCTGAGACATTATTAGAAACATTATTAATTGCCTTTTAGGCATTTTTTCGATCGTTATGATGGGTCATTTTTATACATGGGTGTGACGACCAGAGACATTACTAGATGCATTATTGATTGAATTTCAGATATTTTTTTTAAGTTATGCTGCTGGTGTTTGACATATGCATGCTTTTGTGTTTTTTTTCCATGTCCTACTGTTTTTTATGTTTATTTGCTGAGTTGTATGCCCGATACATTCAAGAGCCAAGGAGCAGCAGGCGCCTTATATGTGCGGCAACGTCTCATTTACATTATATAAATAAAAAATGGTTCACGCCGCTGCTCTGGTTTGACTGTGCACCATAGCGGTGGTAGCTGTAGAGAGAAAGCTTTCTTTCACGGCCATTTAGGAATGCTAAAGATCAGAATAGTGACCTCCGCCTCCGCGGTGACAAAGCGCGTGCCAATGGCACCTATTATGTGTAGGTGTGACTACGAAAATATGCTTATGGACTTTTGTCGGTGCATGATCACCATTATTAGGCAGACATCAAATAATTAAATAAAATATGAGGACGTCGACCACAAGAAGAAAAAACAACGTACTGACATTTGAGCACCCAAAACGGGAGCGTTGTTCAAAAAAAAAAAAAAACTAGATTAGGCAGCTGCTATCTAGCGGCGCCAACCTTGAAGGAAGTGCGCAGCTGGACGGCCTTCTTCGTTTCTCTTTAATTTTCTCTTTATTTATTTTTTTCTTTCATATTCTCCCTGTGTCTTGCTATGTCTTCTTTGTCTTTGTTTTTGCCTATTTCTTGCTGTCTATATATACTTCTTTATCGCTCTTTCTATCTTCGTGTTTTTGAGAGAGAGATAATTTGTTTGAAGGCACTGAGGTCAACCTGAGCTAGTGCGCCCTAGCAGAGACATGGGAAAAAAAATTTCCCCATCTCCCGCTAAAGGGAAGCATGTGTCGATGCGAAGCAGCGGAGAGATGGTTAGCTTGAGCGGGAATTTTATTGAGAGGATAAATGAGAATGTATAAGAGAAGACGGAGAATGTGGTGGTTGCGTGTTTATTTAGGGAACGTGTGCGATTCCTTGCGTCGGTGCACGGGGCGCTTTGAAGACGACGGCCTTGTGATCGGTGAAGTGTAGCGTCAGGGGTTGCTTTTGAAGAGTTTTCATTGTGAAGTTTGCGAAGATGAGGTCTATGCACATTCCCCTTATGGTTGTCGGTTGTATGTTGTCGTCGGAAATGCGGCGCAACGAGTGCACGTCTATCATGTGGTGGACGAGCCAGTCGTTCGTCGTTATATCCACGTTGAAGTCACCCGCAAGTACGAAGGGTGTGTGGCTGTATGTCTTTGTGTACTGTGCCATGGCCTTCTCTAGGTAACGTTCGACGTTCTCTCTGGAGATGTTGGGTGCGAGATACATTGTCATGACTATGATGTTGTGGTTGTCAAAGTAGATTGTAACGGCCGAGTGCTCTCCGTTGTTTTCTTGGCCGGTAGGTTGTAGATCTAAGGCTTTTGCGTGGAGATGGCGTTTGACGTATGTGGCGACACCACCGGCAGGACGTTTTGCCTCTTCAGTACACACGATCGCTTCGTAGCCGTTGATCGTTGGTCTTGGGGCGTTCCACGTTTCTGTGAGACACAGGATGTCCGCTTTGGTTAGGACGCGATCACGTTCGATGTCTCTGGCGTGTGCGTTTAGGGACCGGCTGTTTAGCAGTGCTATAGCCGCGTTTTGCCTCGCTCGTTTAGCCAAGCGTTTAGCCTCGCTGATTGCGTGGTTGGAGCGAAGTCGAGCGAGCTTCCCCGTTGTGGGAACGTCGAACTGTAACCACAATCGTCTGGGAAACGCGTCTTCTCCATCTTGCAGGGATTGTTGTGCGACTCTTCGTTCACAGACGCGCATGCGCTGTGGGACGCCGGAGCCGCTCCGTAGAGTAGATGATTCCTAGAGGAGAGAAAGGGAGTGAGCGTAGGAGAGGATAGGGGAGGAGACGCGCATGCGCTGTGGGGGGTGTGGGACGCGGGGGGCCGCTCCGTAGAGTAGAGGATTGGTAGAGGAGAGAAAGGAATTGAGGTGGAGGGGACGCGGGAAGGAGGGAGGGACTAAGCCCCCTCCAAACACATGCAAGCAAGATTAAGGAATGGGGTCAATCTGGGCGACAGACACCACCTGCCTAGCGATTGCTAAGCAGCCTCTCTGTGCTCTCGGCCATGACTCTGATGACTGTAGTAGTGGTTGACGGCCTTCATATTACTACAGTGTTCTGGTTCGCATAATGGGTGCTTCCCTACTTCATGAAAGTGGCCGGACGCGGGACGCGGGACGGCCGACGCGGGACGCGGGAGGGACGGACAAACCCCCGAGCATAAAAAAATTGGGTGCATCTTCCCAAAGGGAACCCTGATGGGATGCGAAGCAGCAGCGTTGCGCACGGGTGGCGTCACGGGTTGAACGGCGCTAACGCGGCAGGTGTTTTGGGCGAACGGACGAGGCGGCAGCTGCGGGCGCTGCGGCGAGCACGCGGCAGGCGAGGGAAAGAGTGACATCAGAGCGCACTGCGAGGGGGAGCGTGACGTCAACGCGCAGCTGCGGCGTGACCTACTTGGCACAGCTCCAACACCTGCGGCGAGGAGAGCGCGTTGCGGCGCGTTCGTACGGACTTACGGAGGAACAGCGTTAGGCAGGCTAGTCTAATGGCTGCTTCGCATCTAATACTGTCAATGACCTGTGGCATATAGACACATACCTTAGCACATACCCGCCCATGGTATGGTATGGTATGAATGACTTTATTGTGGTCCTGAGGATCACTCCGGGACTGATGCTGGCTGCTCCCACGTCGGGACGCAGGTATGAGACACGTGTCTGGCGGTAAGGGTTTGATGACGTACGCGAAGTGATAGTATTACTAAATGCGAAGCATTTCGTTGCGTACTGTAAGCAATTTTGCGTTTCTCTCTATCTATCTATCTATCTATCTATCTATCTATCTATCTATCTATCTATCTATCTATCTATCTATCTATCTATCTATCTATCTATCTATCTATCTATCTATCTATCTATCTATCTATCTATCTAGCCGCCTACGTCTGGGTGCTCTTGTGATCGCCTCCTTAACTTGGGGTATACCAAAATTTGTATTATTATTATTTATTATTATTTCGGAATACCCTCCGGGCCAAAGGCATTATGGGGGGGTGAAACAACATTTTTTTTACTCATACAATGTTAGCTAATAAGAAAAAAAGAAAAAAAAAGAATATATAAACATTGTGTACAAAGAGAACAGGGAAGTAGGTGTGCGCGTTTATACAATGCTAGCTAGTGCAGAACGAAACAAGTGATGATCGGTCAAGGTGGCCACAGATCCGGGAAGGCGGTTCCAGTCTAGTGATGTTCTGGGAATAAATGAATTACTGCATGTTTGGGTTAGACATGACATAACACCAACTTTATTAGGATGATCAATTCTAGTTGATACGTAAGAAGGCTGAAAAATAAGTGACTCGCGAAGAGCTTGAATATGATGATAAATTTTGTGAAATAGACAGAGGCGGAAGAGCGTGCGACGCGAGGCAAGAGGCGGCAGTTCGAGTGAGTTCTTCATGGCAGAAATGCTAGCGTGACGGCTGTAGTTGTGAAGGATGAAGCGAACAGAATTGTTTTGGATTAATTCAAGAGCATTTATTAGATTAATTGAACTCGGATCCCATACTGCAGCGGCATATTCTAGCTTGCTACGAATTAGCGTCTTGTACATTAGTAGTTTAAGTGAGACAGGTGCGTAGGAGAAGTTGCGGCGAATGTACCCAAGCATGCGGTTTGCATTATTAATAATGGAGCGGATATGGAGTGACCAGCTTAGACAGGTGGTGATGTGTACGCCTAGATAACGGTAAGAGGCGACTGGTTCAAGTGGGATGTTGTTAAGTAAGTAGGTAGCAGCAGAAGATGATATTCGGGAAACGCGCAATACCTTACATTTGGAAGTATTTAGTTCCATTTGCCAAGTCGTGCACCAGTTAAAGATGGAGTCAATGTCATTTTGAAGGGTACTGACGTCATTTAGACTGTTAATTTCGCGGAAAACAACACAGTCATCTGCAAACAGTTTTATGTTAGAAGAAACGCATAAAGGTAAATCATTAACGTAAATTAGAAATAAAAGGGGACCTAAGACGGAACCCTGTGGTACTCCAGAGTGGACGGCGCGAGATGAAGAATAACATGGGAGGGTAAGAGGTATTGACAAATATGTGTGGCAGTTCACGACATGAACAACGTGAAAATCCTGTCGTATACGTCGTCAAACCCTTTCCTGCCGATACGTGTGCCACATACCCGGTTACCACGGGCCGCGGTATGCGGGTATGCGCCACAGGTGTTTGACAATTTATGTCTACCCAGGAACTGCGAGGACAGACATTAGTAATTTAAAAGCGACACCGTTAAGGAAAGCTGACGTCCGCAGCGTTGACCCGACGAATGCAAATAATAAATATCAGGGGTCCCAGCACGAATCAAACCCAAGCAATCTGCGTGACAATCAAGTATTCTACCACAGAGCCATGCCAGGTCGCGGAACTGCTTTGGAAAAAACTTCCCCATCTCCCGCTAAAGGGAACCATGTGTGGATGCGAAGCAGCAGGGAGATAATTAGCTTGAGCGGGAGGAACTTCGCCGCTCTCGTTTCACGGCAGCCGTCCGGGCGCCCAACGCAGCGCTGCCAGGAGAGAGAATGAGGCGCGCGCGCTCCGACATTTTTATACCGACGTATACCGTGGCACCCCCAGCGGAGTATGCAGCTGTCACACCACCTGTCGTGCGCGCCGCTCCGTAGAGGATTCCTAGAGCAGAGAACGGGGGGACCGTAGGAGGAGAGAGGGGACGTGCATGCACTGTGGGGGTGTGGGACGCGGGAGCCGCTCCCGTAGAGTAGAGGATGCCTAGAGGAGAGAGGGGGAGAGGACGCGCATGCGCTGTGGGGATGTGGGACGCCGGAGCCGCTCCGTAGAGTAGAGGATACCTAGAGGAGAGAGGGGGAGAGGACGCGCATGCACTGTGGCACGCCAGAGCCGCTCCGTCGAGTGGATGATTCCTAGAGCAGAGAAAGGGGGTCAGCGTAGCAGAGGATAGGGGAAGGGGACGCTCCGTAGAGTAGAAGATTCCTAGAGGAGAGAAATGGGGTGAGCGTAGGAGAGAGAGGGGGGAGGGGACGTGCATGCGCTGTGGTGGTGTGGGACGGACTAAGCCCCTCCAAACACATGCAAGCAAGATCAAGGAATGGGGTTAACCTGGGCGACAGACACCACCTGCCTAGCCATTGCTAAGCAGCCTCTCTGTGCTCTCGGCCATGACTCAAGGAATGGGGTCAACCTGGACGACAGACACCACCTGCCTAGCCATTGCTAAGCAGCCTCTCTGTGCTCTGGGCCATGACTCTCATGACTGTGATAGGGTTGAAGGCCTTCATATTACTACAGTGTTCTGGTTCACCTAATGGGTGGTTCTCTACTTCATGAAAGTGGCCGGACGCGGGACGCGGGACGGGGGGACGGGGGGAGGGACGGACAGAGCCCCGAGCATAAGATGCTTCGCATCTAAAATGCTTCGCATCTAAAAAGGAGTGATGAGGGGGTGATGATGAGGACAGGAAAGAGTTATTGTTATATACAAAAAAATGTTGCAGTGACTTAGCTCGGCTATGCCAGGATATACGTAGCGTTAGCAAAGGTTCAGCTGATTATTCTTTGCTTTCCTGGTTGTCTAGATTGTCTAGGATTAGCTTGATTATCATGCTTACTGCTGCTCCAATGACAAACAAACACGGTATACGTATTAAGTGGCACATGTATATTTTCGCTCAACGTCAGGTTGCTTCTCTACTGCCACAAAGACGGCTTGGTGATCAGTGAAGTAACACGCTGCTGTCTCTATGGCCCCAACAAAGTATTCTCTTCATTCTTCCTACCCTCAACCGCTAATTGCCAGGCAACTACTTCGCGATCCGATGAGTCACGCTTCTCCGCTCTTCTGCGCCGTTGAGGAGCATTTGCGCTCTCTTTCTCCATGGCTATACCACACTGGCAAACGCCAGCCAGAAGCGCAGCGGCTCCAGCGCAGTGTCAGAGGGCGACTGCACAGCGAAGGCGAATAGCTGCGCGCGCGCGCCGGCGCCAGTGAGTCTACCACGGCTACGACGTCACTCCTCTGGAATGCGCAGACCGGCGGCGGGGAGTTGCGCGCGGCGGCGGCGGAGTGCGCGGGAGATGCCGGCTCTGGTGCGCCAGCTGTGCGAAATCACTGATCCTCGCGCATGCGCAGCACGGCTCTTGATGTGCCGCGCGAAACGGGTTTGGCTAGGCCAGTGTAGCTAACGCTACAAAACCGTGAACCATGTGGGTTTCGCTAGAGTCTGGCGTCCAGTGCTTTACTGCTGGGAAAACCTACAAAGGCCTTAATAGCAGCTGTCGATTTTGTCTGATCGCACACTAGTGACAAAATACCTGTCTCACTTAGTGTTGCCACTCCGATTCCTGCCAAAGTTGAAGCGAGCGTAATTCGTCGCGACACGTAAAGTGGGCACTTAGAAAATAGATGTGCTGTTGTTTCATGGAAATGGCAGTGTTAACAGTTCGGGCTATCCACACGGCGGATGAGGTGTGCATAGCGCCGACTAAATGCAACTTCTAGGTGTATCCGGTGTAGAAAACTGGCGTTCCTTCAGTTAATTCCAGCCGGGAGGCGAAAAGTCATTTCAGGATCTGTTTCGCGCAGACGCCTGTATCGATGGTCTGGCTGAGGCCAATACGAGGTTATGCCCTCTGGTATGAGCGATCTCAATAAAGGGTTCACGTCACTTTGCGAGTACAGAACCTTCGCGTCAATGGAGCTGTTATAGGCAGCGGCTCTTGCTTCAGCATCAGCAAGCTTGTTGCCTGCAAATTCACAGTGTCGAGGAATCCACTGCAATGTAATTGAGTTACCATTCCTCTGCGTAAGGTCGGATGCCTAAATGATTTCTAAAGCTAGTGTGCAATATTGTTCACCTCTTGAGCAGGATTCAATCGCTTGTAATGTGGATATTGCGTCACATAGTATTGCGAATTTACGTGGTGTTTGGCCGGACTCTAATCGGATAGCTTCCGGCATCGCAACAAGCTCAGCACCTGTTGAAGACGACTTGTCATATAATTTGCACTTCCGGGAAGTGCCCAGATGGGGAATCACAAAGGCCGCGGTCGAAGCTCACGGAGCCACAGATGCATCGGTGTATATGTGCAGAGAGTCATCGTATTGTTGACTGAAATGTGCCAAGGCGAGTTGTTTGAGGGCAGCACAAGCAACACAACACTTCTTCGTTATCACGGGTATTTGACACCAGTGGTCTGTTCAGCGCCCACAGTGAAACTGCGGAAATGATGGCTGGTGTAAAGTCGGAAGGGATGATGTGCCTGTGTATATCTAAGCATCGTGAGCAGGTACAGCCTGGTCGGTCTCTGTAGCAGAGACAAGGAATTGTTTGCGTCTCGGTTCAGCAATCGAAGGTAAACTCTAAGAGGCTCACGAGATAAGTAAACCTGTATAGGGCCTGACACCTCTGTAGGGTCAGACTTTTATATACACCCTGACAGCCCTAGGCACGTTCGCCGCGCTTGCGCTTGAAGGCTTTCCAAATTACAGATTCATGCTCCACGCATACTCAAAAGCACAGGTACAATGTACCATAGACAGCCAACGAACAATGCATCGTACAACTGCAGGAGACTTTTCTCAGAGATGCCCCACTTAGTTCTGCTACAACTTGAAGAAAGTCTACAAGTTTTCTCCCTAGCGCAACGACATGCTTCGCCCAAGATAGGCTGCGGTTCATTACGACACCTAGGTACTGGTAGTGCGTGACAGCAGGAATCACTGCTCTGTCAGCGAAGATCGGGTACGGCGGGGCTGATTTCTTTGTAAACATCAATACAGCATATTTTGTTGTTGCCAGTTGCAGGCCTTGACAGCGCAAGTACCTTTTGAAGTTTTGTCGTGCGCTAAAAAACTTCGCCTGTGTGTCTCACGTCTTTCTCTGTCCATGTTTTTTCGTGCGCTAAAAAAAACTTCATTATGACGAACCAACACGCCCAAAGCGCTTCATTAGCAAGTAGGTTGATGTGGAAACCATCGTGAGAGCGCAACTAAACACGAGACACAAGAAGGAGAAACAGACAAGGACAGGCCCTTGTCTGTTTCTCCTTATTGTGTCTCGTGTTTAGTTGCGCTCTCACGATGGTTTCAGCACCTCAACTCGCCCAACAGTCAACTCTTCTGACGTTGATGTGATTGATGCCGCGTGTTGAAGTCTTGCTCGAAGTTGTAGACGTGTTGCTCCAGATGCCCATATGCCTATATCGTCTGCGTAGGCGCTGACTTTCACAACGTTAGGGAGTTCACCTGCAAGGCCCATCAGCCTGATGTTGAAAAGTGAGGGGACGAGGAGCGCACCTTGTCGAACGTCACGGCTTACGTGGTGCCAGCCAGTGTCACCGTCAGGCGTTGACATGAAAAATGATGCGTCCATTAAGATAGCTGACTATTTACGCATGAAGGCGGCCACCTACGCCAATGTCTTCAAGCGCATCAAGAATGGCCTCATGATGCACAGTATCGTAGGTTCCTTTAATATCGAAAAAATTGGCACCTAGTAATCTGCGACGTTGTCTGTCTTTTTCTTCAGACGAAACTAGGTGGACGACGCCGCCTACTGATGATTGACCCCCTACGGAAGCCATTCACAAAATCTGACAAGATGTCCTCCAGTAGCTATTCCAGTCTTGTAGGCACCATGCGTTCCATTGCTTTGCCGACACAGCTGGCTAGGTCAAATCGCCTATAGGAAGAAAGCTCGCGTGAGCACTTGCCATGTTTCAGTAAGGCCACTATGAGGCTGCATTTCCAGCTGTCTGGGACTCTTGCCGTGTCCCAAATAGAATTGTAGAAAGACAAATGAGCTTTCCGCGCCTCCTGGCCAAGAGAGAAGAAGAAATGGTAGAGGAAAGGCGGGGAGGGTTAACCAGTCCAGGAGTGACCGGTTTGCTACCCTACACGTGGGAACGGAATGGGGGGGAAATTGAAAGAGGGAGAGGAAGGAGTGGAAGGAGAAAGAAAGATAGCACGTAACACAACACACACACACGCACACACACAAACACGTAGCCGGTCATAATCCATCACTCTGGCGTGATGCACGACATCTATGTCACAGCCGTTTGTCCAAGTCTGTTTTTCTCAGAAACCGCAGTAGTTCCTTGGTCGCCTTCATCTGCGATGTCCTCTGTCGACGACATGCAAGAATATCTTGAATAGATATTTGTCCATTGTCCAGGTGCGCTAGGCCTCCTGGCCAATGTGACAGAGAGCCGAATAGATGATTCTGTAGTGGACAGTGTGCTTGGGTGAGCGAAAACACGAAGAGACAAGCTCGGACTTCATGGCCGTGACATCAGCCGAGTCACCCGGCTAATAAATATTTGTTTGTTTTGAGCCTTCTGTCCCCACAAGTTGATGACCTCCGACGCTTCCCGGATCGCAACTATTCGTCCCGCAGCTTCTCTTCGACGCCATGGAATCGAGCTCCCAAGAATCCCAGGAATATGCAACAACTTCTGTCGCCACACTCAAGCTTCCTGAGTTCTGGCCCACAGATTGTGAGCTCTGGGTTATCCACATCGAAGCGCAGTTCCGCCGTCACCGCGACGCATCGCAGACGGCCAAGTACGACCATGTCGTGAGTGCGCTCACCCTTGCGCTTTGATCCGCGACGTTTTTCTAGCTCCGCCACCTAATTACCCTTACGACACCCTGAAACGGGAGCTACTACGACGCACGACCGACTCCGAATCTCGACGCATTCAACAGCATCTATCATCGGAGGAACATGGCGACAGAAAGCCCACCGAGCTGCTTCGCCGCATGACCCTGCTACTCGGAAGCAATCCATCTTCGACGGACTCGAAAATCATCCGCGAGCTCTTCCGTCAACGTTTACCGAATCGAGGTACGGATGATTTTATGCGCCTCACCGGCGGCAACGTCCGTTGAAGACTTAGCAATGACGGCAGACCAGATCATGAATACTTTCCGTCCTTTCGTATCTGCCATCGACCATTGTAATGCGCCAATGCCGAGTCAGTCGCAGTTACATCAGATATTTGACGAACACAGCACTTCAAACGCACAGCTTGCTACGCAAGTGGACCAACTAACTACTGATCTAGCTACCTTGCGCTTCTCTGCGGGTAGAGACAAGTCACGTCATCGCACGCCCAACAAAAGCAACTCCCGCTATTCATCTCCCTATATGTTGGTAGCACGCCAGATACAACACTCGAGCACGTCAGTGGCGTCCACCGTGCAACTTTTCGGGAAACGGTCGGGCCAGTGACTGATGACGGCAAGTGCTGCCGGCCCTACATCAAGCCGTCTGTTCTGCGTCACCTGCCACGAAACAAAAGTTCGCTACCTTGTAGACACCGGCACGGAAATTTCTGTCCTTCCCCCTACCTTTGAAGACCGAAGACGACATCGCCATGACACGTCCTTTCTCACTGCAGTCAACGGTTCGAATATTAGAACGTATGATCAGAAATCAGTAACACTTAATCTCGGACTGCGGCGTCCCTTTCGATGGCTATTCACTGTCGCTGACGTCCGCGGGCCGATCATTGGTGCCGATTTTTTGTGGAAGTTCAACTTGGTTGTCGACCTACTCCAATGCCGCCTTCTCGACTCCACCAACAACCTGTCGGTACAACGCATCACCCCAACTACCGCCTTTGCGTCTCGTACAAAAGCACACACCCAGGTATCGGCACCTTGGTCAGCCATCCTACAAGAATTTCGATATGTATTCCAACCCCGATCACTAGATCGCCCAATACTGCACACTGTCATGCAACTACCACATTGTAACGAAAGGACCACCAGTACATGCCCGACCTCGCCGCTTAGCACCTGACCACCTGAAAATTGCGAAACAAGAATTCGATCAAATGCTCGAGTTGGGTTTTGTTCGTCCTTCTGCTAGCCCTTGGGCATCCGCTTTACACATGGTCCCGAAGAAGACAGGTGATTGGAGGCTATGCGGAGATTACCGCGCGTTAAACAAAGTCACGATTCCCGACAGGTATCCTATTCCTCACATTCACGACTTCACCTCTTCTCTTCATGGCTGCTGCATGTTCAGCAAAGTGGATCTAGTAAAAGCTTACCACCAGATTCCTGTGGAGCTTTCCGCCATTCCGAAAAACTGCAATCATCACACCTTTCAGCATGTTCGAATACGTCCGCATGCCCTTCGGTCTCCGAAATGCCGCTCAAACTTTTCAGAGGTTCGTTGACCAAGTACTACGTGGGCTGACCTGTTGTTTCGTCTATTTAGACGAGATTCTTGTTTTCAGCCGATCTGCTGCGGAACATGAATCGGACCCACGTAAGGTCTTCCAACGTCTCCATCAATATGGCCTCATCATCAACGTCTCCAAGAGCGAGTTTGGCGTCGATTCTCTCGATTTCCTTGGGCACCGAGTTGATCGATGTGGCATTCAGCGCGTTCAAGTCATTAAAGATAACCCACAAACGTCGACCACAAAGAAACTGCGGAAATTTCTGGGACTCAATTACTACTTCCGTTTCATTCCTCGTTGTGCTTGCATCTTGAAGCCGCTGCACAGTCTGCTCTCTGGAAGACCCCATGCAAACACTTCTATAATTTGGACGAATGCTGTCGAATGTGATTTTACCACTGCCAAAAATGCTCTCGCTTCTGCCACTCTTCATGCGCACCCGAAACCAGATGCACCAATTTCCGTTATGGTGGACGCATCCGACACAGCTGTTGGCGCTGTCCTTCAACAGCTGGTTGACAATACTTGGCAGGCCATATCTTTCTTCTCAAGGAAGCTGACAGTGCAAGAAACCCGCTACAGCACTTTCAGACGCGAACTGCTGGCAATCTATCTCGCAGTCCGCCACTTCAGTCACAACCTCGAAGGTCGCCAGTTCTTTATACTCACCGACCAAAAGCCACTGCTTTGTGCTATTACTTCGAACAGTTCCTCACACACGCCACGCGAAATTCGACAGCTCGCCTATATTTCCGGAGTTCACTACTGACATTCGACATACTAGTGGTGCCAACAATCCCGTTGCTGACGCTTTGTCCCGGATTCACAACAACGCAAGCCATGTGGATCGTTCTGGCATCGAGTTCATTCGCCTTGCTGCTGCTCAGCGCCCAAACCCCGAACTTCCGACACTCCGAACTGTGAACAATCCCAACGCTTCGAAGAGGTCTACCTACCTGGCTGCGACTACACCGTCATTTGCGACGCGTCTACAGGTCGGCCTCGACCGTATGTCCCACAACAATTCGGACGGCAAGTTTTCGATGCTCTACACTCTTTATCGCACCCAGGAGTGCGAGCAACACAAAGTCTCGTCACCTCCCGCTACCTTTGGTCTCGTATGAATGCTGACGTCCGTTGCTGGGCGTGGTCGTGTATCCAATGCCAGCGCCAAGGTCAACAGACACACCATGAGCGCGCCTGGTGATTTTCCACCACCAGAAGTCCGTTTTGGCCATCTTCATGTCGACATCATGATCACTTGTATCCACCGATTTCCCCGCTGGCCGGAAGCAACACCGCTAAGCAACATTGCTGCAGAATCTGTTGCACAAGCTCTCGTGCACATCTGGATCGCTCGTTACGGCGTGCCACACACCATAACGACAGACCGAGGGAGACAATTTGAATCGTCTCTCTTTCGAGCTCTCTCTCGCCTTCTAGGCGCAACGCACATACGAACCAGAGCATACAACCTAAGTTCGAACGGAATGGTAGAACGCCTCCACCGTCAACTCAGAGCATCACTGTGGGCGCAAGACTCAACAATTCCATGGACAGAGCGACTGCCCTTGGTACTACTAGGTCTTCGCACCGCGTTGAAATAAGATACGCAGTGCTCGTCCGCAAAGCTAGTTTTCGGCACGACACTTCGAGTACCCGGCGAGTTCTCTGCCTCGGAACCGACATTTCCTGAATTTTTTACACTCTTACGCCGAACGCCTGCGAACTATTATGGCTACTGTCGTACCACCGCCGCTTCGCCATGATTGCAAGACCGTGCATATGAGCGCATCATTATTTAATACCAGCCACGTCTTCATCCATCACGATGCTAGTCGTGCTCCATTACAAGCAGCTAACGACGGTCCTTTTAAAGTCCTCAAGCGCGATCCTAAGTACTCTACGCTCTTTGTTAACGGACGCGAAGAGACAATTTCTATAAACCGTTTGAAGTCAGCTCATGTGGACGCTAGCAACGCCATCTCAAGCAGACAAACCGCCCGACGGCAACGCCTTCGTCGCTAGGGGAGGGGGGGAACCATTGTAGTGGACAGTGTGCTTGGGTCCGCGAAAAAAGACGAAGAGACCGACAAGCTCGGTATTCATGGCCGTGACATCAGCCTAGTCACGCGGCTAATAAATATTTGTTTGTTTTGAGCCTTCTGTCCCCACAATTCCATCAGGCTCTGGTGCGGACGAGCGTCGGGAGGCAGCAATGGCAGCGTCGAGTTCGTGCTAGTGAACGGCAAATCAAGGCGATCATCACAAGATGGTAGTGAGGCGCAGTATGAAAGCGATACCGGTGAGGAGGACGTGCCCAGCACCAATTGACAATAATCTGCTGCTACATCTCAATCACTCCGGCCTTGCTTTAGTGCGACAGCTCGGAAAGAAAACAACTGCTGTGCAGGTGACTTGAAGGCCCCCGAACAACCTGCCATATTCGCGACAAGGGCTTCGTGGGGTCCAGAGATCCACAAAATGTCCTCCACCGTCGTCTGTAGAGTTTATCGAAGTGTCGTAGTATATGTCCTAGTGCTTGGCAAGATTCAGACAAGTCGGATGGTGATCTCGTGCTCCTATATTTTCTCTCTTCACGACGACGGATTCCACGAAGGTGTTCGTGGTGTGCATCAATCTGCGATGTTGGTTTTGGTACATTGACAAGCCTCGTATATGCATTTAAGGATGATGCCATGACACTATCTATACTCCATCTCAGAAGTTTTCTTCAGCACTGTGAAGCCTACAGGACCCCTTAAACAATAGGAAGGGCGATTAGCTCCTCCAGATGTATTCATACGTGTCGCGTCGTCTGCTCAGCGTCCCCCTGGCGTCTGCTCGCACGCTTAGGGCGATTAAAAGCGAACAGATGGCGTCGCTGAAAAAAAGGGCTGTGCCCAGCTCCCTCCACTTCGAATTTATCAAGTGATGGTGCGCTATGTTACCAGTGGGTTATGAATTGACGCTCGTATTTGCTTAAGCTAAAGTGCGGGTGCTTCGACACTAATGTATTCGTGACTGTATTGCACGCATTCCAACAACCAAAATGAAATTTTCGGTGCGTTAGGCTTATCAGGCGTGCCTTAACAAACAGCTAATCTCCCAAATAATGGCACAATGCACTTCATGCCTTGTCCTCAGCGTAAGATTGCATGAAGCGATGACTTACTTCACTGTTTATTTGTTCCTGCCAGCGCAGTGCGCAAATAGTAAGTGCAAGTTCGGATCGAAGCGGGCGGTCGCATCTGCATGGACGCTACCATGTTGATTTGTAAGCACAGTTACTGGCGGTTACTGATACAGAAATTGAAGGCACACTACATAAACGTGAAGAAGGATAAACATATCAAGCCTCGATGTGACGTAACACTTGCCAGACAAGCGCAAATGTCTCGACCCAGACAATTGTAAGGTAATTATATCTGGAACTACATTTGCTGCACAAGCGTGTGGCTTGCTTACACCCTGTAGCCTTGGTAGTGCTGAACGGTAGTGATGAAATTGAGTATAAATCACAGAGAGATTAGATGTTGCCACACTGGGTGTCGACAGAGGTTAGGAATTCTTCCCATTCCACGCTTTACACTGAAAGAGGAGCCGAACGGCGGAATCCTTTCATTTGTATGTAGGTCAGAAGATGGTCACTTCAGGGTGTTTCTATGTCTACACACCAGGAGGTAGGTGGCAAAAGCGCGCTAGATACAGAACAAATGTCCAGACAGCTGCTGTACAACGCGCCGCGAAGAAAAGTTGGTGATCCAGCGTTGATGGACAGCAGCTCCTGATGTAGTACAAGATCAGCAATGTCCCTGCCGCGGGTGTTCATCGAAGCTGAGCCCCACATGGAGTGGTGTGCGTCAAAATACCCAACTAATATATGTGGATGTAGGCAAGCATGGTGCACCGATAGGAGGTGAGAGCAGTTCACAAGGCTACTGGGAGAGGGGACATCTCCACCGATTAATGATAGTGAACGCCACTTTTGCTTCACCGTGAGGCATAAGAAAAATGCCGACAACACCGTTCGCACAAATCGGCATGGATTTTCTGGACCCCTTGCCAATGTCTGCTACCGGAAATATGTGGATAATTGTCGCCACAGATTACCTCACCCGATACGCCGAGACGGGCGCTCTGCGACGGGCAAGAGAAGCTGAAGCAGCGCGATTTTTTTATCGAAGCGATCGTTTCACGACACAGTGCTCCGGCAGTAGTTCTCACCGACAGATGTACTGCGTTCATGGCCGAGCTTCTGGACACCGTTTTTCGACTAACTGGCACCGCTCACAGGAAGCCAACGGCGTATCATCCCTAGACCAACGGGCTGACTGAACGTCTCAACGGGACCCTGGCTGGCATGATAAGCATGTACGTAGAGGTAGAGCACAATAACTGGGACGACATCCTGTCCTACGTCACATTCGCGTACAAAACGGCTCGTTAGGAGACCACTCGGAAGACACCATTCAGTCTCGTTTACGGCGTGAAGTTACAACAACATTAGACGCAGTGCTCCCACACAAAAATGATGGCAATGAGACGGACGCTGAAGAGTTTACACAGCGAGCAGAAGAAGCTAGACAACTTGCCAGGTTGCGAATGACCGAGCAACAAGACTATGACGCCAGACACTGCAACCTCCGGCACTGCCCCGTCACATACTACGTGGGCGACAAAATGTGCGTCAGGACACCTATTCGTCGACGGGCTCTCCGAAAAGCTGTTGCGAAGATACTTCGGACCTTACGCAGTTCTGCGACGAATCAGTGACGTCAACTACGAGGTCGTTCCGGGCAGCCCTCAGTGCTCAAGGCGCTGAAGACATTCGCCAGAAATTGTTTACGTGCTTCGGATGAGGCCATACTTTGAGTGACCTTGCCTTCTGAACATTTAACATCGAGGCGATGTTTTCCTTTTTTAAAAAGGGGGGAATAATGTCGCGCGTATGTGCCTGTGGCGACGACAACGAAGCAGCGCGAGTTTTTTTGGCCGAGCGCAGGGACGAAGATGACGTTGCAGTGTTTTTCGGTCATGGATCCAGCAACTTATTCGACAGCTGTTACAGTGACTGATTCGTTATCCGTGTGTTCATCCCTCTCCTCGTCGTCCGAATCAGCAGTACTAAATACATTCAAAGCATTAATCCCTGCATACATGCGACTAGTGCGATTGATATGGGTGCGAGGGCATCGCGGTATACAGGGTGTTTTTTTTAAGCAATACAGATTTTTCCTGAAAAAGCTATAATAGCTAGGCACTTGTCGTCTTCGCAACCAATTTCTAGGCCGAGGCGGAAAGATTTTGCCACTAATTGGATCACTCAGAAATGAATAATTAACAAAAATTGTTTAATTAATTTTTAATTATCTATTTTAGGACAGGTATTTATATGGCGAAGTTGTTCTACGTCTCAATTTATGGCGAACCTAGCTTTTAAAAATCGGAAATATCGCACGTAGTCTCAGAGATACATCGTCGAACTTCCAGGCCCCGATGCCGGAGAAACCGAAACTCAACGCACCGGGTGCGCCGGAGGAGGGGCGGTCCGTGTCTTTCCTGTCCCTGTCTACGTATCGCGCTCGTACTTGAAAAGCAACTACAACGATGACTCATATAGATAGGCAATACTTAGAAAAGACTCAGGCTACACTGAAGAGCCTGCTGAAGTCCATTCGTGCAATTCTCGGCGAGCTACGGACGCCGGGCGTGAACGCAGCAGTGCAGATCATCAACGTGCCGGAACCGCTCCTGGTAGCGCTTCCATCGAACAATATAGCAAATTCATTCGAAGAGCGCGTACGTGCATCTGCTGTAATCAGTGGAATGCCAGAGGTTTATAAAGCCGGTTGTCTGACTTTCGACAACAGATTTTAAATACCAATTTCCCCTTGTTGTATGCGAGCTGAATACGGTGCCTTTTCGGCTTTCCCGGTAAATGACACTATCGTCTCGCGACTACCGAACTGCGAGTAAAATGATGATATGCATACGTCATGACCTAACGTACGTGAGGCATGACGTGGCCACTCATGCTTCAAATGAATATTGTAACGACGTGGGATTTACGTGCACACGGAGGATCACAAATACGCTTGCTTGCTCCTCTATGCTGGCTCTTACCCACTACGGGGGGATTGGCCAAGAAGCCGGCGGTTAAACTAAGTGAAAAAAAAGGGCTAGGCAGAGGAAAGGAAAATAATTCTGTTTTTTTTTAAGTAGAATATGGTAATTTCTCAAGAAACGAAAACAAATTTCAATAACGACAGAGACTAATAGAATTTTTTATATATAATTCACAGTTATCCCCAATACATGATTCTTGAGTAGGGTAAATTAATGCTGATTAATAATGAAATCCTGAATTTGGTTTGGTTCGGGAAGAAAGCTGGACAATGACTTAGCAAGGTAATCTCCTTGTGTCACTCAGGAATTCGCAGAGGGCCCCGCAGACGTTCCTGTTGCTGTGTTCCAATGAAGCGGCACCAAAGGAAAAAAAATATTTGGAGTACTTAGTGGTATTCCTAATTTTCTGAATAAAATTTCAAACCACTTTTTTCTTTGAATTTTAAAACGGCGACAGCTTAATAGGAAATGGTCGATATTTTCAGGTTCGTTACAACTAGAACACAGAGGGGGATGGCACCACACCAGACCTGTGTAAATAGAAATTAAGCGGTGGAATAGAAATTAAGCGGAAGCGCTTGTCCGTGTCTTTCCTGTCCCTGTCTACGTATCGTGCTCGTACTTGAAAATCGATCATGGAACACCAACTAGCCCAATCAACCATTTTGTAGTTGCAGCCCATGATGAGATCGTGTTGTTGAGAGATACTGCTTGTTCTTCATAGGTTCCAGTGGGAGTTTTGTTAGCAGTTTGTAGGCTTTAGCTTCCCCTTTCTCTGTCTCTCTCTTTCTCCCTTCCTCCACCTTTCCATCTATTTCTCTCTCTCTCTCTGTACTCGTTCTCGCGCCCATCAGAGTAAGTGCACTCCACGCCGGACACATTGGCGCACGTGTTGTGGCAGCGAAGCAGAAGATAAAGAAGAGCACGAAGAGGAAGCAGAGAGCGCGTGCCGCTTCATGATGATGACAATTTCTGTTCGCGCTACCCAGCGCAACGAAAAGATTAAACATCTCCGCAGTTTAAAAAAATCCACACATCTCCACGAAGTGAATCATGACGAGTGGGCGAAGCTCTGGATATCGTATGAGTAAGGAACCATACGTTGCCTGAGGGTTGCCCCATGTAATGTAAATTGAGTGACATAAAGTGACATAAAATGCCATAATGTCTATGTTGAAGTCTCGGACTATATAAAGGGTTTGTGATTGTAGGTGCTTTATATTGTTTCATCACAATTATGATTGTTCCTCGTCTACTGTAAACATTTCTTTATTCACATACACATATATATTTCGACTATAGCAACGGTTTTCTATATACCATGACAGCGGACATTGAAGTCGACGACAAAGCTAGGTCCTAAGGTCCATAATGTATAAGTTGAAGTCGCCGACTAGTATAAACAGTTTGTGCTTGCAGGTGTTTTATATTGTTCCGTTACAATTATGATTGATATTAGTCTATTGTTAAACCTTTTTTTTTGTGTCTCACATCCACGAATATCCCCGTGACGGACACCGCGGACATGGACGGACAAGGCTCGATCCTAAGGTGCTTGGCCCCTAAAATTCTTTTAGCCAAGCTGTTTAACAAATCGTTCCTTGTTGACCCCATAGCAAAAGTTATCATATATGGGTGTGTGCCACATAAACTGAGTAAATTCCATCACTGGTCCGCTAAAAATGAAGAAGAAAACTATCATCATCATAAACGGGTATGTGCCACAGAAATTGGGTAAATCCCACTACACGCAACTTACACTAAAAAAATGACTGCGGAGCGACGGCGGCGAGCCCAACAACCCGAGTGCGTACAACGAGAGAAAAAATTCAAGGACACTTTGTACATTCCAAAGTGTGTTCGGCGAAAAGCGTGTGGCCGTTCCACTGACTATGCCATGTGTTTTTTCCTTTACACTCTCAGTGGGATAACACACAAACCGAATGTGTGCGTGTTTTCTTTTTTTAATTTTTTTTACCGCGAATCGCAGCGAGACGCGAGACTAATCTTCCTCCGTTCGCATGCGTTAGTATTTTCTCGCGCTTTGCGCATCGTGCAAACGCCATCCGCGTTCCAGCGCTTAAATTGACGGACCCTTTGTAAATTCGAAAGTGTATTCCCTGAACGCCTGTGTCCATTGAGACGGCGTCGGTCAGAATGTTTAAAAAAATTCCCCCATCTCCCGCTAAAGGGAACTATGTGTGGATGCGAAGCAGCGGGGAGATAATTAGCTTCAGCGGGAGGAACGTCGCCGCTCTCATTTCACGGCAGCGGTCCGGGCGCTCATCGCGGCGCTGCACAGGAGAGAGAATGAGGCGCGCGCGCTCTGTCATTTTCATACCGCGGAACTACCGTGGCGCCCCCAGCGGGAGTATGCAGCTGTCACACTACCTGTCGTGCGCGCCACTCCGTACAGGATTCCTAGAGAAAAGTACGGGGGGAGACCGTAGGAGAGGAGAGAGAGGGCACGTGCATGCGCTGTGGGGATGTGGGACGCCGGAGCCGCTCCGTAGAGTAGATGATTCCTGGAGTAGAGAAAGGGGGGGTGAGCGTAGGAGAGGATATGGGAGGGGACGCGCATGCGCTGTGGGGGGTGTGGGACGCGGGGGCCGCTCCGTAGAGTAGAGGATTTCTAGAGGAGAGAAAGGGGGTGAGCGTAGGAGAGAGGGGGGGGGGAGGGGACGCGCATGCGCTGTGGGACGCGGGACGGACTATGCCCCCTCCAAACACATGCAAGCAAGATCAAGGAATGGGGTCAACCTGGGCGACAGACACCACCTGCGACCTTCGAATAACGCGTCCGATGCTCTACCACTGAGCTACGGTGGCGGTCCCCTGCCGGTGGCAAGTTATCTTTTTCGTCCACTTTCCTTTCTTCACATTTACATTACAATTACTTCTAATAGCTTCCCCTATACTTTCCTTGGCATCTTTGTCTGTTAGTTCTCATTAATACTGTGTTTAACAAAGGAAACGAGCCCTTAAGATTACAATTCTTTCCTTCATTCATAACGAGGGTTTCGTTCTGGCAGACTTGATGCCTTCAGGTGGTATGCGAGGGATTATTAGTCAGCTGCCCGCTCGTAATAAGATCACGTACTACGTGACGCCTACAGGCAAAAAAGAGTGTTCCACACTCGCCGTAATGGCAACAGGCGGCGCTGACTGACGCTCCCACGTTTAAGTACACATATATACCCTATAAAGTGGACGGGGGGATGACCGCCACCGTAGCTCAGTGGTAGAGCATCGGACGCGTTATTCGAAGGTCGCAGGTTCGGTCCCTGCCGGTGGCAAGTTATCTTTTCGTCCAGTTTCCTTTCTTCACATTTACATTACAATTACTCCTGATAGCTTCCCCTATACTTTCCTTGCAATCTTTGTCTGTTAGTTCTCATTAATACTGTGTTTAACAAATAGAATGAAGGCATATATCCTGTGTTTCATTTATATTGTTTAACTTTGGCAAAGAAAAGAATAACATTTGGCCACCAAGCTTTTTTTTTTTTGGAGGGGGAGGGGGGGTGCCATACAAAAAAACTTCCCATCTCCCCGCTAAGGGAACCATGTGTGGATGCGAAGCAGCGGGGAGATGGCTGGCTTGAGCGGGAGAAACGTCGCCGCTCCCCGTTTCGCGGCAGCGGCCCGGGGCACTCTTCGCGGCGCTGCACAGGAGAGTGAATGAGGCGCACGCGCTCCGCATTTTCATACCGCGGAACTACCGTGACGCCCGCAGCGGAGTATGCAGCTGTCGCACCACCTGTCGTGCGCGTCGCTTCTTACAGTAGAGGATTCCTTGAGGAGAGAACGGGGGGACCGTAGGAGAGGAGAGGGAGGTGGAGGGGGACGCGGGCGCCGCTCCGTATAGTAGAGGACTTCTAGAGAAGAGAAATGGGGAGCGTAGGAGAGTAGAGAGAGGGGGGAGGGGACGCGCATGCGCTTTGGGGGGTGTGGGACGCGGGTAGGAGGGACGGACAAAGCCCCCCGCAAGGACATGCAAGCACGATCAAGTAATGGAGTCAACGTGGGCGACAGACACCACCGGTAGTGCGTGTTATTTTTTTGCTTGCACCTACCACATGCCTAGCCATTGCTAAGCAGCCACTCTGTGCTCTCGGCTATGACTCTGGTAACTGTAGTGGTGGTTGACGGCCTTATTGTACTACAGTGTTCTGGTTCGCATAGTGGGTGCTTCCCTACTTCATGAAAGTGACCGGACGCGGGACGGACGCAGCCCCGAGCATAAGATGCTTCGCATCTAATAA